>CM046426.1:2496582-2661582 GCA_025506505.1 Flaveria sonorensis
AAACATAATGACAAGATATGAGCTTAAAAACGTCAGTTTTTTTATCTTTTTATATAACAATATTGTACTCGTTTTAAAGATAAGAAAACGCTTGTTTTTATGGTGTAATTTTTATTAAAAAAATAATATCGTATATAAAAATTATGGACGTTTAAAAAAAATTGAAAGAATTTGCAAGAAGTCAACAAAAATAAATATTCTTAAAATATCTCTTTAACATATTTTTTCCTATAATTTAATCTTAGTCATTGATTAATAGGATTAATGGTTGAAATTACTTTTTAGATTTTTAGTTTGAAAAGTTGTTCCATTTGAATCTTTCTCTAATTATAAAGAAGAGAAAAAGAAAGGGTGAGAGAGTATTTGTAACAGAAAGTGAAATTTCTTTTTGTTTTCACATCTAACCACCAAAAGACATAATATGGTTAAGGTAGCTGTATATGAACACTATGACATGTAGTATAAGCGTTGTTTTCAGACTCGAATCGGACGGCCGGTCGGACTGGTCTGATCCACCCTAAATCATTTTGTCTTCAAAGAACTTGCCGGTTCGAACCGGGAAGCAGGAACCGGGTTGGACCGGATTTTGAAACTTTTTTATTTCTTTTTTAGTTTTTTTGGATTTCAACGAATTTAACGGGTGGTTCAAACTATGAATTAGAACGTCTGACATAAGATTATTGTTGAGTTTTTATATATAACTATAAACTTTTTATATAAAATATTTATATTGAATTATATATATAACTATATATCTAATATAAACATATATATCATGACATCATCCGGTTCTTAAATCCGGTTCGACCAGTCAACCACTAATGTGACCGGTTCATCGTCCGATCCGGTTTTGAAAACATTGAGTACAAGATGATTTATGCAAAACCATTAAAATTAGCTAATATTAATGATGCTACGCGAGCCAAACCATTTTCCACCAATATGCCTTTTTGTCATAAGGTTTAGGAAGATGTTGATCATATCTTCTTTAGTTGTAACTTTTCGATCGCCTTTTGGGATTGGTTAAGCTCTTGGATCAGTGGACAAGTGGTCCCATGTTCACATCTCCTCTAAACAGATTAGACCCTCTCATGTTCTCGTAGGCGCCTCTAAGCGTAAATGTTGATTCAAGTTTTTACATATTATTATAGATCTACACGGTAATCTAATCGTTTTAGAAAGCTAGGATTATATACCTTTGTCTTCGGAATGGCTACTTGTTCCATGACATCTTGTTAATTTTGTTTAATTGGAATTAAATTAAGCCTATAATTAGTAGCTTGCATTGGTTAGAATGATGTTGTCCTCCGTTTTCCTTTTCATATTGTAATTTGTATCAACTTTGCTAGAGTCACGCTAGTTTTTATGTTTTTGTGATGTCTCCGTCAGTAAAAAAGAAATAACATCATAAACTCACTAGTGAAAATGCAAATTTTATTGGAACTTGAAAGTAACTTTAACGAAAAATATTATAAGCAGAGACCACAAAGCTGGTGATTTATAATTTATATGCCATTAATTAAATAATACTAACACATATCACAAGTCAAATGATATTGTAAAATAAATACAACGGAAGTATGATCGTTGATATTTTGAAAATCTCACTATAAGTTTTCAAAATAATAATTTTAGTCACGCTTGATAATGTTATCACTAAAACGAAAAGACAAAAAAAAATCTAACACCACAATCATCAACACTCATAATGCACCATACAAAAAGGTAAGTTTATAAGTTAAGCGAACTTGATCGGTTCAGATTCATTATAAAATCATCCAAAAGAAAGTGGTGCGGGTCCAAATGTGAATTTTTCTCACTGATGCAATGATTTTCCTCACAATTTTTAAATTTTCCTCACTTTTTAAAAGGTCCAAGTACGGCTGTTTTCAAAGCCCTGCTTATGGACGCCAACAATCACACATCGAATCGCCTCCATTATAGTGTGTCGCCTTCACCAGCCTGTGGTCGTTCCCCAATCGCAGTCACTTCAGCCGACCGCATAATTGTTTAGTTGTGTATCACTGCCGGTGGTGCATCTCCACTTGTCATCATTATTTCAGCTTCCATTGTAGACCATCACCATGAACCACCATATATCAACCATCAGTAACCACCGTTATATTGGCATATTCTAAGTTTCTAACACACATGTATACGCAATCAAAAATCCTAACGATACTATGATCAAACATAAATGTAAATAAAACTATGTAAAACATACCTTGAAATCATCTAGTATCCCCTCCTAGTTCTACGGATGAAAACAATAGTCTAATAAATATTTGGGTGTTGCTAGGGGTTTTAATTTCTTGATTTCCTTACTTAATAGAATTTATATTTAAACCCTTTCACTTAACTTCTCTCCTTATAATATTTGGAACATAAATCCTAAATTCGGGTCGCATAACTTCAACCTTTTCTAAAAAAAATATCACCAGGTCACAAACAAATATGGATATTTATCTATCGTTTCCACAGCTGAATCCATTAAACATTATATCGTGTTATTAAAAAAAATGTTAACAAGTTGTAATCCCAGGAAATTTTAATCCAGGCACATGCAAAATCTACTTCCCTGATCATACTCCATTGTTGAGCCGTAAGCGTATGTTAGACCGACAAGCGTAGTAGTAGTCGTCGTTGTCTTAGAGCTCTTTTTTTTTTTAGTTGTAATCTGTAATCTGGTTGAGTTTTGGGGACGATTTTGGATGGGGATTGTTAGGTTTCGTGGATTATTTCTTAGTCAGGTTTGGGGACAACTTTAAGTGGGGGCTATTGTTAGGATTATTGGATTTGAGGATAGTATTTGTTTCACCTAGAAAAAGACAATTGCAGTGTAGGAAAAAAGCAAAGGATTAGGTTATACACTTGTCTATTAAGATAAAAAGGATTCAAGTTGGGATTGTTTCAATCCATGTTTTTAAAAAAATGTAAATTACAACAATATCAGAGTAATGTGTTTCTGCTTGAGTCCGTCATGACATCGGCACCATGCAAGTTGAAGGATGTGTATGACTGTAACAAATTAAACTTCAAAATTGAAATTGTTTTTAACAAAAACATAACTGATGAATGCGCTAGTGATATTCATATGTCAGTAATTAAACACCACCAACGAATAATGTCATTTGTATTTTAAAACTAGCAAGGAATTTGTAGTTGGTATTTTAAAAGTTTCACAGAAAATTTACAAAGATAATATTTTTACTCAATCTTTCTACTTTAATAAAATGTTAATAATAGGGGACATGTGACAGCCCTAGATTTATTTTCATTAAAATTTTCTTACTTCTCTCTTTTTATTAAATATTTACATTGATTAATAATATTATTATGAGTTAATTACATAGATAGTCCCTGTGGTTTATGAAAAATAACAAGTTTGGGTAATAAGCAAAAAAAGTAACACGTTTGGGTTTTGTAGTTTTAATTTGTAACGAGTTTGGGTATTAATATTAACTTCTGTTAATTTTTCTGTTAGGTTCAAGGGCATTTTGGTCATTTCATATTTAAGGGACTGATTATGTAACTTAAGTGAGGGGCTACTTCTGTAATTTACTCAAATATTATATGTGTTATTATATAAATCTAAATTCTAATACCCCACTCAGATGCAAACACCCACCTACCACCATGGCCATCACCAACGCCGGCCGCCACCAACGCCGGCCGCCACCAACGCCGGCCGCCACCAACGCAGGCCGCCACCAACGTCGGCCCCCACCCAACATCTACCTCCTGAACATCATCTCACCACCACCACCGCTAACCCCCACCACCACCGGCGACTCCCACCACTACCGACCAACTACGACCACCAGCCGCCACCACCATCACTGCCTCCTGAACATCATCTCACCGCCACCACCGCTAACCCTCACCACCACCGCCAACCCCCACCACCACTGGCGACCCCCACCACCACCAACCATCGACGACCACCAGCCGCTACCACCATCACTACCGCCTGATCACCACCACCGACCATTCAATTAGGGTTCAGACGATGGTCATGCGTGGATGTTTGTTGATTCATTGTTGTTTTCGATCTAGGTTTGGGTTCAGATCTTATGACCATTCAATTAGGGTTCAGATTTAGGTTTGGATGCTTGTGGGTGTTGGGTGGTGGCTAGTAGGCAGGAGGGACAACCTTCTTCTTGTGACCATTCCGTACATTGTAGGTAGATGGTGGTAATGATGGTGTCCGTGGGTGTTCGGTGGACGCTGGTGGGTAGGAGGGTTGGGTGGTGGTTGATGGGTAGGAGGGTTGGTGATTGAAGGTAGGTAAATGGTGGCGATGGTGGCTTGTGATGATGGTGGCTGACGGGGATATATGGTGGTGATGGTGGGTCGATGATGTTAATGGGGGAAGGGTTGTGTATTTTAGTGTTATAGTAATTACACAAATGGTCCCTAATAAAAGAGAAATATATAATTGTAGGAATAATAAATCCAATTGTACTTTAGTCATTTTATTTAAATTTAACAGAAAACTTAACATCCCTTAGTCTTAATACCTATTTTTGTTACAAAATTAAAAATATAGTACCCCAACCTATTACAAAAACCCTTTAGTACCTAAACCTGTTACTTTGAATAAATCACAGGGACTATTTATGTAATTAACTCTATTATAATTTTATTATTTTGAGATCTGAAATAGCTTTATATATAAATTTAAGAAATAGATATTTATTAATGTTATTTCTAAAGAACAATTTTTTATAAAACAAGACATTTTTCTAATACATCAAACTTTTTAAAAATATGAAATACTTAAAACTTGATGTTTTTAAAAAGTAAAATTTTTCTAAACCAAAATAATTTAAATTGGAAGTTATAATAAAAAAAATTATAAATAACATTTTTATAACGGTTTGTTTTAAAATAAAATGTTTAATTTTCTTGAAAAAAGTTTAAAAAGTTGATATCTCATTTTAAAATAAATAAATTTTCAATCTACTTAATATTTTATTTATTCAATTCGTGTAATACACGAGTTACTAAAACCAGTATTTATATAATAGAAGAAAGAAAAAAGCAAATGCAATAACCATCATCACCTCATCAATAAATCATGTTCTACATCCATATCCCCTAATTTTCTAGACTACCTCATATTTAAGGGTCATTGGTCATATCTTATATTTATTATTTTATATTTTCTATGAGTCGTTGTGGGTGGAAAAAAAGTTAAAAAATAATAATAAATAATTAAGTATTATTCAATTAAAATAAGGATAGATATAAAGAAGCTGATTTGAGAGTCTTTAAAAAAATAAACAATTTTAAAGGATTATGGGTTTTTCATTAATTATGAAAGATGAGGATCGATGATAAAGCTAACATGAATGCTCTCATCCTCTCGGTCTCTCCTCATTCTATCCCTACATATTGCAGAGAGGTAAGTTTGATACATGAGCCAAACGTCCATACATAACCAATTCACATTCATCATGAAGTTATCCAAAACAAAGTTTGAATAGTTTGATTGATGCAAGATAGAACCCGAAACCAAAGTCGACCCGAAAGGACGGGTCAACCCGGTGGCAACAATGGTGTTTGGACAGAGTTTATCCTCTCCTAAATTAATGAATTTTGCTATTTATCTCCTTATATTTTAGTTTGTATTTTATTTTAAATAATTTTCTTCTTACTGTAGGATTGACTTTAAATAGGGCTCTTATGTTTGGATGAACTAGTTTTGGCTATTGAAATTTCGTAGTAGACACGTGAAGGGCTTTTTTTAAGCTTTTTAAACATTTGATATATTGTCTTTGATTGCTAGACATTTCAGCATCATGTATCAATTTCTATACGAACAGTCTCTCGCATACATAACATGTGTGTTTTGGCCAACGCTTGGGAGTAGGTTCTAGTAGCATATATATTATTTAACATATGGATCACTACTTGAATATGAGTATATTGCTACAAACATTTACGATAAGTTTGCCACAACATGACTCTTTTACAAGATTGCGACCACTTTTCAACAAAAGTTAAAAACAAAAATAAAAGAAAAAAACCCTTAAAATTCACACAAATTCTGATAACATAGCTGCAAAACTAAATGTTGTCGCAAAATTCGTAACAAAGATGTAAAACTTTCCGACAATTTTATAGACAATATTGTAACATTTTTAATATTTTTAATACTCGTAATAAAAATAAATTAAAATATTAAAAATATGTACTTTTGGCGAAGATGTAGCAAATCTAGCAAAATTTACGACAATTTGGCGACAAACACATCTTTGTTATTTGATTTCTCCTAAGAATCTAGGAGCGACATGATATCTTAGATTATACATAACTTGCGACAATATTGCGACAAATATGTACTTTTAAAAATTTTTAATCTAATAGTTTACATATTTAAAATTTAATTACACATATTCGTTTGTGGCAGATTTGTAGCAAATGTCGCATAACTTGTGACAATTTGCAACAAATATGTATTTTTTCCAATTTTTTAATCTAATAATTCACACATTTATACTCTCACGTATTTTTAAAGTGTGTTCGGGTGATTTGCGACTCGTAGTCTGGTCCAAATCAACCCGAGTCCATTTAAGAGATGAAATTACACATATACTCTCATGTGATAAATATGTGATCTAATATTAATGAAAATTAATGACAGTTAGACTAATTAAGGACCAAAGTTGTAACAAACCATGTACATATATAAAGATTATTTAGCATAATTAGTAAAGATATAGGTCGAAATGTGAAACTAATGAAAAAGGATAATGTCCTTTTCGGTAATTTACTCTACTAATTAACTTGCAACGTATTAGGTGGAACATAACTGAGATATGGTATTAGTGTGTTTTATTGAGAGAGAACTTTAAACAGTATAGCATCATGATTTATGTCTTGATGGATGCATGTGACGTGTTTTGGGTGTATCATAACCAAATTTGTGAAATTTCATGTTACAAGATATAGCGTATCATGTTTGCCTTAATGATTTAGGAAAGATAATTATAGCATGACTAATAAATCTCAACTAGGTTTTCTTAACCCGCGCGTTGCGCTGGGAATTCCATCGTAATCTTAAATATCAAAAAGCAAATTCAACAACACCCTGCAGCGACATTGTACGTGATGTAATAACGTATAGACTAACAACCAACCCGACTTGTCTTTGAATTAAATTTATATCGAACCATAAAGTAACTTAAATTTTACCTTTGAACGAAACGTATTATACTTGACCGACTATTTTCCAACCAAAATTATATCGAAACATAGTCTACTCAAACGTACCTAAAAAACACTTGCAACTACACCATATGTGGTGAGATAAACTATAGATTACGATCGTCGTGGACTCGTTTCCGAACTAAATTTATATTGAAACGTAAAGTAGCTCAGATTTACACCATCAAATAAAAACGTTTATATTTGACCCGTCTTACTTCAAAACAAAATTTACATCAACACGTAGGGGAACGTCGAAGCATAGACCATCTCAAAACGTATATAAATATATGCACGGAAACGTTTTATACCCGACTTGTACCGGTACGTAAACTCGAAACTTTAAAAATCTGAATGTTACCTTAGAATGCTTTTTTAAAATTTTAATAAACAAATTAAACATAACATTGATATTTAAATATTGTTATTATTATTTTAATAATATTTTACCGTAGAATATTTTATAAATTAATAAATCTCAATCAAAGAGAACTATATAAATAATGATTTTATTGATATAAAATAATTTATCTTGTGAAATTTACAGATAAATAGATTATTGAATGCATTTGAGAACCGTTGATTAGTGTGAAAATATGACCTTAATTATAACGAGGAGAAAAAGACAGGGTGAGAGAGTATTTGTAACAGAAAGTGAAATATCTTTTTGTTTTCACATCTAACCACCAAAACACCTATAATATGGTTAAGGTAGCTGTATGTGAAAACTATGATATGTAGTACAACATGATTTATGCCTAACAATTAAAATAAGCTAATATTAATGACAATACGAGCAAACCATTTTCCACCGTCCAGGAAATCTGTTACATAGAGGTGTGATAGTTCCTTCATATGCCTTTTTTTTATACGGTTGACGAGGATGTTGATCATATCTTCTTTGGTTGTAACGTACTTTTGTGATCGCCTTTTGGAATTGGTTAAGCTCTTGGATCAGTGGACGAATGGCCCCGTGTTCACATCTCCTCTAAACGGATTAGACCTTCACATTTTCTCGTAGGCGCCTCGAAGCGTAAACGTTGATTCAAGTTTTGACATGTTATTATAGATCTACAGGGTAATCTAATCGATTTAGAAAGCTAGGATTATATACCTTTGTCTTCGGAATGGCTCTTGTTCCATGACATCTTGTTAATTTTGTTTAATTGGAATTAAATTAAGCCTATACTTAGTAGCTTGCATTGGTTAGAATAATGTTGTTCTCCGTTTTTCTTTTCATATTGTAACTTGTATCAAGTTTGCTAGAGTCACGCTAGTTTTTATGTTTTTGTGATGTCCCCGTCATTAAAAAAGAAATAACATCATAAACTCACTAATGAAAATGCAAATTTTAGTGGAACTTGAAAGTAACTTTAACGAAAAATATTATAATTAGCAGAGACCATGAAGCTGGTGATTTGTATGCCGTTAGTTAAATAATACTAACACAGATTACAAGCAATGATATTGTAAAATAAAAATACAACGGAAGTATAATTGTTGATATTTTGAAAATCACGCTATAAGTTTACAAAATGATAATTTTAGTCACGCTTGATGATTTTATAACTGAAATGAAAAAAACAAAAAATCTCACCCCACCATCATCAACACTCATAATGCACCCTGCAAAAAGGTAAGTTTATAACTTAAGCGACTCTGATCCATTCAGATTCATTATAAAATCATCCAAAGGAAAGTCTAGACTTCAAAGTTGTCACGAGCTCGTATCTTTTAACTACTTTGGTAAGGTACGTGTAACCATAAACTTATAAGGATAAGTGATGAGATACAACAAAATCATATGCTCTAGTTTTATTGTATTTTAAAGTTAAAACTAACGTTGGAACCTAAAAGAAAAAACTAGTAGGACACATACTTGAAATGGTAATGAGAGTCACATGCTTAGTTTTTGGATATTTGAATGAATCATGCTAGCACTTTATCTCGAGCGTAATCCAAGTAGCCAATGGTGGGGCTACAGTTGTCGGATAGCTAGCGACGAAACAGTAAGTGTCACGATAATGCATACCTAACAAGTTAGTGAGTTCACATGTGATGATTCTTTTTTTGTTTCATCCATATTTTCGTACTTCCAACTTTTGTTTTCTATGACATTTTAAGGTTATAGGATATAGAATATAGGATATGCATACCGATATGCGGTTGAGATGATGAGGTGACTGGACGGGAAGGCAGTGAACACCGCGTCTCTTCCCGCTTTGCCGCCATGATCACAACGTTTGTGAAACTCTCCACGCACCTCGCCGGCGTAACGTTGTATTATTTTTTTTATTAAAATAAGAAGAGAAATGGAGATCAGTGAAAGGGAGTGATGTATTTCTTTAGTTGAGTGAAATCTAGTGGAGAGTGAAGTGTGATGTGAAACTAATGTGGCGTAGAGTGAAGAATAGCTACAAGGGATATACACCATATAGCCTAAGAAAAGCAATTAGCTACCGAATCTTAGTCTCAGTACATTTAGTCCGCAGAAGAACATTCGATGGTTAAATGATGTTTTTCATAATTAAAATGTTGGGTTTCAAAACATGCAAGATGCATGCTATGATGCATTTTATAATAAAAAAGCTACCGATTTTATTTCATCATGAATTTTAAGTGTATGAGTTAAGAATGATAATAGTTTAATGAATATTATTTTTTTTCATTTAAATACTGTAATAAGCCAAATGATTAGTGATCTTCGATGCATTTATCGTAAAAAAAACTACCGAATTTTATTTCATCATGACTTTTAAGTGTATGAGTTAAGAATGATAAAAGTTTAATGAATATTATTTTTTTTTCGTTTAAATACTGTAATAGGCCAAATGATTAGTGATCTTCGATGCATTTATCGTAAAAAAAGCTACAGAAATTTATTTCATCATGACTTTTAAGTGTATGAATTAAGAATGATAAATGTTTGATGAATATTATTTTTTTTCATTTAAATACTGTAATAGGCCAAATGATTAGTGATCTTCGATGTATTTATCGTAAAAAAAGCTACCGAAATTTATTTCATCATGACTTTTAAGTGTATGAATTAAGAATGATAAAAGTTTAATGAATATTTTTTTTTCGTTTAAATACTATAATAGGTCGAATGATTAGTGATCATCGAGTGTGGTCCCTTTCACTTGAGATCCTCATTTAGGATACAATGTGAACCAATTTTAACTAAAATTTTCATCTTGATTTTGTTATAAGAACATCTATAGTGGAGAAGCCCAACAAACAAGAGCAAATAGAAAAAAAAAATAATAATAAAATAAAATAACAAAATCAAATTTTAGAAGTTCCCCTTCCCTCTATCATATTACTATATATCTCTCCCTCTCTGAGTCATGATCGTTGCCCATCTATTTCCATCATCCTAAACTATCATCCCATAAGGATGTCACGCTTGCCACGGATGTCCGCTGCAAATACTTTAATTGTAAAGCCCTAAAACTAGGACTGTTCACAAGCCGAGCAGAGCCGAGTCGAGGTCTAAACGAGCGGACTTTTGTTCGTGCTTGGCTCGTTTCCGAATCGAACCGAGCCGATCGGCTCATTTACAATCGAGCGGAAAACGAACGAGCATTTTTCAAGCATTAATTTTTCAAGCAAGTATCGAGCGAGCGCAAACGAGTGGCAAACAATTTGTATGATGTGTTTAAAATTATACATGTTAATAATGCATATTGTCCCCCGTTTTGAATGTTTTTTTGTTATAAATTCATTTGGAGCGACATTTAATCGTGTTTTATATGAATTTTGTAGGTTTATATGATGACTTGATGAATTTGATGAAAATCTCAAGAAATAAGTGAAATTTGGCTACTGACGTGGTCATGTCGCATTCTAACATGGCCATGCATGTCAGCATCATATTAAAGTTCACAAGTTTGATGCGCGACACGGCCATGTCATTTACAACACGGACATGTTCGAATACAAGAAAACAGCTCTATTGCGACGACAAAAGTCTTCGCCATAGGTTATATTTGTCGTCGCTATAGCCTATGGCGACGACATATCGTCGCCATAGGGTGAGTAGTCACAGCCCTGTCATAACTGTTTCATACACATACATAAACATTAACATATTATTATTCAACCAAAACAATCAAACATTATCTTATAAATCTAACAATCAACAACATCATTCAACCAAACATTATCATTCAACCAAAACAATCCAATTATAGTTTTTAACATATAAATCTAACAACCTACAACTACATTCTACCCAAACAACCATATTATTATTATTCTTATAAATCTAACAACCAACAACATCATTCAACCAAACATTATCATTCAACCAAAACAATCCAATTATAGTTTTTAACATATAAATCTAACAACCTACAACTACATTCTACCCAAACAACCCAACATTATCTTATAAATCTAACAACAACAAAATCATTCAACCAAACATCATCATTCAACCAAAACAATCTAATTACACTTTTTATCATATAAATCTAACAACATACAACTATATTCTACCAAAACAACCAAATATTATCTTATAAATCTAACAACCAACAACATCATTCAACCAAATCTAACAACCTACAACTTAATTCTACCCAAACAACCAAACATTAAACATTCATCTAACAACCAACAAAATTCAAAGCAAATCTTAAAAACTATATAATCAAACCTTAAAAGTTTAACAATGATGGTGGCTAGAACCCAAAAACGTTGTGTGGACTGCTAATCTTGGTGTTGGTGGCTGATTGAGCGGCGGTGGTCGCCTTCGTGGATTGCAAAAGAACCGATTATGGTGGTGGCTAGCTTCAATCTTGGGTAGGAGGGTAACGAGACAAAAAAGGAGGTGTGATTATGGTGGTGGACGGGTTCAACTTGAAGGATTGCAGCTTGTGGGTCGCCTGGACGTTTTTAGAGAAGAAAATCGGGTGTTTTGGGTGAAAGAGACGAAGCAGATCGGTTTTGTAAGGCTCGAATGCGTCTGAACCCTATGGCGACGACATGTCGTCGCCATAGGGTCTTTTTAGTTTTTTTGTTTTTGACAAATAATTGGGCGGGGCGTACCCGCGGATCTAAAACCCTATGGCGACGACATGTCGTCGCTATAGGGTGTATTATTATTATTGTTTACTTATTTTATTATTATTATTATTATATTATTATTATTATTATTATTATTATTATTATTATTATTATTATTATTATTATTATTATGATGGTTATTATTTATTTATTTATTATTTATTATTATTATTATATTATTGTTTTTTATTATTAAACATATTATTATATTATTATTATTTGTTATTATTAGTGTTTTATTATAATTATTATTATGATGGTTATTATTTATTTATTTATTTATTTATTTATTATTATTATTATTATTGTTGTTTTTTATTATTAAAGATATTATTATATTATTATTATTTATTATTATTAGTCTTTTATTATAACTATTATAATGATGGTTATTATTTATTTATTTATTATTATTATTATTATTATTATTATACTATTATTATTATTTATTATTATTACTGTTTTATTTATTATTATTATTATTATTATTATTATTATTATTATTATTATTATTATTATTATTATTATTATTATTATTGTTGTTGTTGTTGTTTTAATTATTATAAACAAACTTAAATTACCAATGATCATAATTGGATCATAGTTAGTATTTGACGTATGCAATCCACCCTACTTATCATAATCGAACTTATTTGACACTCATTGATGATAACTAAGTATAAATGAACTTAATCTAGTATTAACAAACATAATTTTCCATAAATTAATAAGCATCATTTCTCATAAATTACCATGCTACCATGGAATTATGTCAACTCAACAAGTGAGCTTAAGAGGTGATGTGCAATATGGCATTTAGATCATGAAACTACCTTCAATAGAGTGTCTGCCACATGTCTAGCATTACTAGACTACATATCAGAGAATCTGTTAATCTACTAGCTAGACTCAAAAGACTTACGAGAGAGGATTATAGTATTGATCAGGTGTTATTATAGTATTGTTATTATTATTATTATTGTTTTATTATTATTATTAATTATAATTATTAATAATAATTATAATTAATAATTTTAATTAACAATATTTATAATTATAATTAATTATTAATTATAATTATTATTATTATTATTATTATTATTAATTATTATTATTAATAATAATTAAAATTAATAATTATAATTAATAATTATTATAATTAATAATAATATTTATAATTAATAGTTATTATAATTATTAATTATTATAATATTTAAGAAAATCATAAAACTCTATAGCGACGACATGTCGTCGCCATAGAGTTTTCATATTGGCGGGACTATTTCCCTTCAACTTATTTCGAGGAAAAAAAGGAAAAAAAATATGTTTTTACCTATAGCGACGACATGTCGTCGCCATAGGGGTCACACATTATTTAATCATTCTAGCATTATTTTAAATAAATCAAAAAGAAAAAAAAGGACCCATGGCGACGACATGTCGTCGCCATAGTGGAAGAATAGTCAAAAGTCAAACTACCTCTTTGGCGACGACATGTCGTCGCCATAGGTGACCTATAGCGACAACAACTTATCGTCGCCATAGATCTGGTCGCGACAGGATGATTTTCTTGTAGTGTTCGGCGTAGATCTCACTTTTTAAACCTAAATTGAGCCTCATTTTAGGGAGACAACTTTGGGGGTTAAAAACCCTAGTTCTCTCCAACCCCCAAAACCATTTTGAGCAATTATTAAAGAAAGAGAAGTCAAGATTAAACATCAAGCACTCCAAAAAAATCTAACAACATACATCCCATCTAGCTTGATTTGGTTTGATAATCTCTTCATCTAACCATGTATCTTTTTGATTATTCAAGTTTCTTGGATGTTTTTATAGTTAGCATGAGCCATATATCTTTTTGATTATTCAAGTTTCTTGGGTGTTTTTATAGTTAGCATGAGCTAAAATTCTTCATTATTCAACTAAGTCTTGCACTTTTTATATATGTATGTTCTTTATGTTATGTTTTCTAAAATAGATATATAGGGGAGGGATCAAATGAGAACTTTTTTTTTGTGAGTACTATATGAACCAATATGAGCCACTAGTTTTTAAGGGCAAATTGATAAATAACAAAAACATAATTAAAAAAATTATAAAACAAAAAATAACATGAAAATATAAAAATAAATACACAAAATTATTTCTCTCGTTTTCCTCTTTCATAAAAAAATAAAAAAAATTAAAAATAAAAAAACTCATTTTTTTTCTGAAATTCGTTTTACACATGTGTAAAACCAGATTTTACACAACATATTCTATAAATCATTTTTGATATGCCTCTGTTCATCCATTTTTTATTTAATGTATTATGTTTAGTGTCTTTCCGTAGATCGCTATTCTATAAAACATTTACTTCATATTTACAATTATGTTTTTTGAAAATGCGTTTATCAATTACATAATAATACTCCGTTACCATGATTATTGTATTCATTTACGTTAATAGTCATATGTTAGATGGTTGTTCTAAAGTCACTATTCATATAATGTTAATATTCTACTTAAAGGTTGTTTGGTAACCTTTTAATAGTTATTAAAATGTTACCTTTTAATAGTTATTAAAAGGTTACCTTTTATTAGTTATTAAAATATTACCTTTTAATATTTCATAGGTTTTTAATAGTTAAGAGTCAACCTTAATATTGAATGGTTAATAGGTACTGTTAAAATTTAAACTATTAAACATTCAGCATTAGGGTCACGTTTTAGCTATTAAAAGACTATCAATCTTTAAAAAATAACCTTTTAATGACCATTAAAAGGCTACTAAACAACCATTTAATCATATTCTTCTTCATCTCATCATTTCTATGTTTTACACAGGGTCAACTATAAGTGACGCTATCGAGAGTCAAGAGTAGAGATAAACTGAAACTGTTGATCTTAGATCAACAATAAAACTACTAATGTTATGACGAATGTAGTTTACAAAAAGTATTTACACATCTATGATTTTTCAGGTTTTGATTGTAATTTTATTATAATGTATTAATTTATGTTATTCTTCAAAAATAATAACATAATTTAATAATATTAGTTTTTAAATATACCTGACCCGTGTAACACATGAGTTACTAAAGCTAGTCATTTATATGGAGCTAATAATTAATAGCTATTGCATTTTCTATTACTTGTTAATGAAACGCCAAAAAATAAAATAAAATAAAATAATTGGTCCCAATCTTCTACTCGTTGTATCACTTTCCATGTCCTGGTTATATAGACTAGAGGTGGTCAAAAACCAGTTTGGCAACCGGTTTGGAAAAAAAACCGAAACCGGTTTGAGTGCCAAACCGGTTTGGACCAAACCGGCCTGGTCCGGCGGTTCACAATCGGTTTCTAGGGCTCCCTCGTTCAAACCAGTTCCAACCCAGTCTGGTTCAAACCTATTCCCAAACCGGTTTTCAAATCGGTTTCAAAAACTAGCCATTATATAATGGCTATATAGCCATATTTTGGCCGTTGGAGGGGCTTTTGGACCGTTTTTAGGGTTTTTTTACCATTATACCCCCATTAGGCTAGTATATATATGCATTGGATGTTTCGATTGAACTACAACAACTTAAAACGCTCTCTACTCTCAAAAATCTCAAAAACGCTCAATACTTTTGCACTCTTAAAAAACTCTCAAATGGCTTCATCTAGTGCTCAATCATCCGTTGGTTGTAATGCGTCTTCAAGCAACGTGGTGGTAGCAATCCTTCCTACGAATAGGAACCCCGAAATATGGTGTAATTACGATTTATGTCAAATGGCTAGCGGTCCGAACAAAGCTCGTTGCAAGTTTTGCCATAAGTTTTTAAAAAAAAGATGCAAACATAACCTTGAAAAACCACATTGCGCATAAATATTGTAAGGCGTTGAAAGATGAATCGTGTCAAGGTCAAGCTTCAATGACAAACAAATGAAATGTTTGGGCTTATAACGTTGATGCGGTTCGAGAGCAAATGGCGCATTTTGTAATTTAAGAAAGCTTGTCATTCAAACATTTCGACAACAAACGATTGACTCGACTCATTCAACAAACTCTCCAACCATGTTACACCAATGTAAGTCGTGCTACTCTTCGAAGAGATTGTTTAAAAATATAAAAAAAACTAAAAATGAATCTTATTTTGAAAATTTACAAACCGGTGTTAACTTAACTAGTGATGTTTAGTCGACTCCTCACGGTTCACCAGACTCGTACATTTGTGTCACCGTCCATTGGGTTGAACCCGATTCGTGGCAAATGATGAAACGTACGATTGCGTTTGAATTGTTTGATTATCCTCACACCAGTGAAAACATTTTTTATCTTATTGACAAAGTTATTAAAATGCATAAATTAGAAAACAAAATTTTTCCTATATCTTTTGATAATGAGTCAAATAACACGCTTGCGATAGATCATCTAAAATTAAAATATAAACTAATTTGTGACGGTGTGTTTTTTCATAGTCGATGTGTTGCTCACATCATAAACTTAGCCGTTCAAGACGGTTTAAGAACGACTTAACCAACAAAATATGGTTTTAAAATAATGTTACGTGACATTTTTAGCAATAACCAAATATATAATAAATATAGCAAGTTTTGTAAAGACGTAAATTTCAAATGTTTAGGTCCGAAATGGGACGTACCTAAAGATGAAATTCCACTTGTAACATGTTTGAAAAGGCTATTAAACAAAAAAAAGTTTAATAACCTTTGATAATAATTTGGTGAGTCGTGGAAAGGCAAATACTTACCATCCATCAGGTTGGGCTATTACTGAAGAAATAAGCAATATGCTTCAAATTTTTAAAAACGCAACTACTTGTCTTTCTGGAGTTTATTATCCAACGAGTCCATTAGTAATTCAACAAATTTATTTAATGACTTCAAAATTAAAAGAGATGTCGTTTAGTGGTAGACATTATTCGAATATAATAACCCTAATGAAAGAAAAACTTAAAAAGTATTTTAAAGAAATGCATCCGGTTATTACATATGCCGTTGCATTAAACCCTTACTTAAATATGTCAGGGGTTGAAACTTTACATGATAAAATTACTTCTAATTTGAATTTAAAAGAAGAAAACCTATTTTATGGTCAAAGTCTAAAAGCTATTTTTAACCAACATTTAGAAAAAATGTTTGATGTTTATTTATTAAAATATGGTAAAACATCACACATCCATGAGTTATTGAGGCATGCGGCACATGCCGAAAGTTCAAATGATCAAATGTTTGTTTTATATAATACTTTAAGGGATGAATGTAATAAACGTCAACGTGGTAACACTATGAGTAGTGAACTCGGGAGGCATGGTGGAACGAACTTTTTATCCACCATGACTCCACAAGATTTTGAAAATTTTGACTTGTTGGCTAGGTGGAAAGGTAAGAAAGATCAATTTTTAATCCTATCCACCATGGCCCGAGATTTACTAACCATCCAAACTTTCACGGTAGCTTCGGAATATATTTTTTCTGTTAGTGTCAGGATTATATCGATAAGCCGAACTCGAATCACTCCCCAAGCAGTTGAAATGTCAATTTGCTTGAAAGATTATTTGGATGTCGCGGAAAAAGTACAAGACAAATACTCACTTGAAGGAGAATTGGAATATGAAGCAGAATTATACGAGGACGAGGTAGAGAGTGGATTGATACCTGTAATGACCGATGATGAAGCGGCATATAATGAGTATCTTCGTAACAGTTCGGGTTCTGGTGGCTAAGCATAAAGTATCCAAATATGCAACGAACGAACGGAGAACGACTAGGTTAAATGTTTAGTTTTTAAAAACAATTATTTAAAATTTTATGTCGTTTGAATTGTTTATATTTTATATATTATATATTTCACTTTAATTTTAAATTGTATACTTAATTTGAAATTGTGTACTTTGTTTTTAATAACAATTATGTAATGTTTTTAATTTTATATGTTTTAGTTTTTATAAATAAAAATATGTAAATTAATCTTATAGGTTTATTTAATTTATACAATTAAATATGTAAATGCATCTTATAGGTTTATTTAATTTTTACAAACAATTTTTTAATTAATTTATAATGCTTAAAAGAAAAAAAATAAACCGGTTTGGACCCGAACCGGTTTTCAAACCGACACAAATCGGTTTAATAAGGTTGGGTTTTTGTAACTTCAAACCAGTTTAGAACCCGAACTGGTTTTAACCATGGTTGACCAAATCGGTTCCGGTTTGAACCCCAAACCGGTTTGAACCCCAAACCGGTTTCATAAAAAAGCCGGTTTGTACACCTCTAATATAGATCATGTAACAAATTATCGAATAAAATATAGGCATTTAATTAGTCCTTTTATGGATTGAACACACTTTTTTGGTTATATAACTACAAAATAGATAACTTCATTTTTTAAAGTGGCATTACATTTATTGTGTTTCAGACTTCAGACATTGTTTATATGTACTTTAAAAGCACTACGTAACTAAATAACCTAAATATTTGGGCGTTTTAATCTAAAACTAGTATTTTGCCCGCGTTTTGTGCCGGCTCATAATAAATTTATCTCGAAGCACATATAAAAATTAGCATATCCTAAGTATCATTCGGAATATTAAAACAATTACATGTTTTGAAAAGAACTAAATATATATAACACTCAAACCACAAGTTTTGACTGTGCGTTTCGAGGTTTGATTATAAATAAAATTTGTATTGAAACGTATAGAGGTGATCATGCTGCAATGAATATTTAATATTTCTGAAAACATAACGTTTTTGTGAAAAAAAAAATAATATACTATATTTAATCCAGATCAGTTTCGAACGAAACTTAGGCCAAACCGAAAATAAAAATAAGCATATCGCAATAGTATATCTGAAATTTTAAAAACCGCTATATATTTAAAGTTATAAGAGAAAAATAAAATACAATGAAAATTAATTATAATTTGTCAAGTTTAAAATCAAATGTGAGCCCAAGTCAAATGTTTCTATATAATCTTAAAGTTTAAGATAATTATATTTGTGCCTTATTGCATTAGCATGTTGTATATAAATATTAAATAATTTGTTATTTCTCTTAATGTGAGCCCAAGTCACATGTTTCTATATAATCTTAAAGTTTAAGATAATTACATTTGTGCCTTATGCATTAGATATAAAGCTTAAAAACTTTGTTATTTCTCTTTTAAAGTCTATATAATGTTTATTCCTCAAATGTATTTAAATAATTTAATCAATAGTTAATCATTTGCGAATAATATTATGTAAGTAAATCAAAAGTTTCTACGTAACACCATGTCACCATATGGTATGTTTTCAGTTTTCACTGAAATTGTTCACATGCATCATCGGGGATTCACGTGATCACTATAACTAACTTAATTTGTGTAACTGGATTTTGTAAAATCACGGGAGCAAAATATTCCGTAAATTTCACAACTAGATGTCACTTTTTTTTACGTACCGAAAAGCTCGACCCACCGGCGAAGCTTCAGGGGAGGCTCTCTTTTTTCCGTCGGTAGTGTTAATTTTCGGCTCGGCAGTGTAAATTTTGAGTCCGGTAGTGAAATTTTTTTAATAAATATAGTGTCTACCCTCCCTAAAACAGTTTACTTTCGCCCCCACCCCCTGTAAACCGTGGTTCAAGCTCCGCCACTGGCTCGACCTGCTAAGGTATCTTGAGCTCTATCTTGTATATTTATTATTATATAAGATTATACACGTGTGCTATACAGTTGATAAAAAAATATCATTTATAAGTGTTTAAAATAATTTTTAAATAAAATAATTTAGGTAGTGAAAAAATAAAATTACAATTTCATTCACAAACCTAATAAATTACTCCATGTCAATCTACAATTATATTAATAAATTACTCCATATCAATCTACAATTTACTCTGCCACATTCAACTCACAATGGGTGAAAATCGGTTCTTTTTAAATACAAAAATATAATAAAATCAAATAATAAAGACGTATAATCTTTACTACTATATAATACACTAGCTTTAATTATCCGTGTATTACACGAAAGTGTGAAGAGTTAATTATTAAATAACATAAAAATAAAAATAAAATCAAGTGTGTTATATATTAAATATGACATAACAACTTTTGATTATAAGGTAACAAATGAATAAAAACATCCTTGTAAACTACATTTGTAGTAATATTAGTAGGTTTACACTCATTATCTAAAGCTAAAAGCTTAAATCCATCTTTACTCTAACTTGTGACAATATGCCATAAAGCTGATCATGAGTAAAAATAGGCTCTTTCAAGTATAAACCGACACTTGACAGAGAATGTGATGTGTGTGTGTTGGGATGAGATTTTAAGTGTCTAAACGTTAAATATTACATATGATTATTCGTTTTTATACATGTGATTAAGTTGAATAGGTTAACTATGAGTTGGAAGTGATTTTGTAGGTAAAACAAGCGAGTTGGAAGCTTACATGGTGAAACAAGTCATTGGAGGTGTCAAGAAAGAAGGATTCAAAGTTCAGCAGAAAGGCTTCCACCGTAGCCAACTGTAGCCACCGTAGGCTACGCCAGCTCAAGAAAAAAATCAGCAGAATGTACCCCAGCGTAGGCTACGCTGGATGGCGTAGGCTACGCCAGGGCCTCCGTGGAACACCTATAAAACCGCGTTTTTGTTAGGTTTCACCCACCACTTGCCCGCTATTCGACCTAGAACGTTTAGAGACGAATTTTGGGAGTTCTTAGATCATTTTATCACCATTCCAACTCTCAAAAACAAGATACAATCATCCGGAATGCAAATCAACAACGGTTTTGAAGATCATTCAAGAACGATGAGCGGCTAATCTTCTCGTGATCTACTTCGGGTATTAGGTTTTGTGTGATTAGGTTTTTGTTTATGTTTAACTTCTTTGGGATTAAACTTTAGAACCTGTTAAGTTCTTTTATAAGTTTAACTTGTGTTTTGGTTATTTAAATAATGATTTTGGTGAACTTTTATTTGAATATCATTTAATATTCCGGAAATTATATGATTGCAAGTTTTGGTTTTCAATCGATTTGGCATTGTGTATTAAGACCTATTAAGTCTTGATTATCGATATCACTTAATCATCGCACGTACAGAATCCCTATTAAGGATTTTCCATGAAGTTGAATTAAACAACTACTGAAAACCAAACCTAGATCCAAAGTTGATTACTCTTTCGTATAATCGTTTTCTTTACCAAGTTTCATTATTTGCAATTCGTTTTCATAGATTACTTGTTAATCATTACAAAATCCAATTTTTACAGCCAAGAGGCAATAGTTAAATAAGTTGATAGTTTAATTAGTCATTATTTTATAAATCAAAGTACAATACACCGACCACTAATTCCACGAGGATCGACAACCCTACTTATCCTAACTAGTTTAAGGTGAATAGGAACACACATTTTAACATTTTATTTGATTGATACTTCGACATCGATCAGATTGACCTTAACTTTTGTTTATTGTCATAGTAAAATATACAGTCAAAGAAAACTGTCTTATTTTAGACTTAAAATGAATACTTTTGACGGGTCAAATCGTGAGCTAGATATTGAGTGTGTGTGAGGATATTAGTATGAATAAATTAAGATTTGAATAATACACACTGAAAAGTTATGTGCAATAATTAGATCAATTTCGAATTATTTTAACCCTGTAATCAAATATAGAGATATAGTATTGAATCGGGTTGGACCGGGCTATAAATGTTCATAATTTTCTAATTAGTTGTTGATTAGTATTTATTTAATACTAACTTTAGTAAATCCGTGTATTATACGGGTTGAAAAAATACAATATTAAATATAATAAAATTTTATGAAGTATATAAAATGATAATTTAAAATAAGATATGATTAAAATTGCATATGAGTAATAACTATAAGTAATAAACTAACGATATCAATTTTCAAACTTTTCTGTTTAAACTTTCTTACCAAAAAAAAGTTAAACATTTTTTTCAAAACAAACCGTTTAAAAAATATTATTTTTTAATTTTTTTCTTTATAACTCCTAGTTTTAATTATTTTTAGTTTATAAAAAAATTTACTTTTTATAAATACCAATTTTTAGGGGGGGGGGGGCACCCCCCTCTTTTTCCGTCAGTAGTGTTAATTTTCGGCTCGACAGTGTAAATTTTGGGTTCGGTAGTTGAATTTTTTTTAATAAATATAGTGTTCACTCCCCCTAAAATAGTTTACTTTCTCCCCCGCCCCCCGTAAACCATGGTTCAAGCTCCGTCACTAGCTCGACCTGCTAAGGTATCTTGAGCTCTATCTTGTGTAATTATTATTATATAAGATTATACACGTGTACTATACGGTTGATAAAAAAGAATATCATTTATAAGTGTTTAAAATAATTTTATAAATAAAATAATTTAGGTAGTGAAAAAATAAATTACAATTTCAATCACAAACCTAAACTATTTTCAGAAATTTCATGTATTTCCTTGTATCAACATTTATTGTTTGATTAGTAAATTTACCATATTTATCCAATATTAATAAATTACTCCATATCAATCTGCAATTATATTAATAAATTACTCCATATCAATCTAAAATTTACTCTTGATAGCGCCACATTCAACTCACAATGGGTGAAAATCGGTTCTTTTTAAATACAAATATATAATAAAATATTCTTTGCTACTATATAATACACTAGCTTTAGTTACCCGTGTATTACACGAAAGTGTAAAGAGTTAATTATTAAATAACATAAAAATAAAAATAAAATCAAGTGTGTTATATATTAAATAAGACATAACAACTTTTGATTATAAGGTCACAAATGAACAAAAATATCTTTGTAAACTACATTTGTAGTAACATTAGTAGGTTTGCACTCATTATCAAAAGCTAAAAGCTTAAATCTATCTTTACTCTAACTTGTGACAAGATGCCATAAAGCTGATCATGCGTAAAAATAGGCTCTTTCAAGTATAAACTGACACTTGACAGAGATTGACCTTAATTTTTGTTTATTGTCATAGTAAAATGTACAGTTAAAGAAAACTGTCTTATTTTAGACTTAAAAGAAATACTTTTAACGGGTCAAATCGTGAGCTAGATATTGAGTGTGTATGAGGATATTAGTATGAATAAATTAATATTTGAATAATATACACTGAAAAGTTATGTGCAATAATTAGATCAATTTCGAATTATTTTAACCCTGTAATCAAATATAGAGATAGAGGATTGAATTGGGTTGGACCGGGCTATAAATGTTCATAATATCTCTGATTAGTTGTTGATTACTATTTATTTAATACTAACTTCAGTAAACCCGTGTATTATACTGGTTGAAAAAATACAATATTAAATATAATAAAATTTTATGAAGTATATAAAATGATAATCTAAAATAAGATATGATTAAAATTACATATGAGTAATAACTATAAGTAATAAAATAACGATATCAATTTTTAAACTTTTGTTTTTAAACTTTCTTTACAAAAAATGTTAAACATTTTTTGTAAAAACAAACCGTTTAAAAAATGTTATTTTTTAAAATTTTTTGTTATAACTCCTAATTTTAATTATTTTTAGTTTATAAAAAAATTTACTTTTTAAAAATACTAATTTTAAAATATTTTATATTTTAAAAAAGTTAGATGTTTTAGGAAAAAATTTTAATTGTATAAAAAATGTTTTCTAAAAATAACATTAATAAAAAGACCTCATTCTTAATTTATTAAAAAAATTAATCTAAAAAAGAATTAAAATTATTTAATATTTCTTAATTTAGGTAATTATTTAAGATGAGAGATGTAACACCCGACCACTCATACCACCAATATTGTTCGCTTTTCCCACAAGGAGCTCACAGATTTGCTTTTGATTACCCGGGTGAAAATTTCCCAAGGAGGTCACTCATCCCTGGATTACTACCACCTGAGCACGCTTAACTGTGAAGTTCTCCTCTCATCCACAGTCAATGCGCCCAAAACGCGTTGGTGATATTAGAGTCTAGACATTACTTATGAACCAGGAAACTCTCATGTCCACGATCGATGTGGGATTATATAGGGTGTCACAGTCACCCTCACTTTGGACTCATCGCCCTCGATGAGCCCAAGAACTCACCATCCCTGGTGAGGTTTGTCCCACCATCCCGAACGGCACATGATTGACTCTGATGCCATTTTGTAACACCTGACCCCTCATACCACCAATATTATCCACTTTGCCTACAAGGAGCTCACGGATTTGCTTTTGGTTGCCCGGGTGAAAACTTTCCAGGGAGGTCACCCATCCTTGGATTGCTACCACCTGAGCACACTTAACTGTGGAGTTCTCCTCTCATCCACAGCCAATGTGCTCAAAACGCATTGGTGATATTAGAGTCCAGACATTACTTATGAACCAGAAAACTCTCTTGTCCACGGCCGATGCGGGATTATGTAGGGTGTCACAAGAGAGAGGCGAGAAAATAAACTTAGGGGGCCTAGAAATGTGCCAAGTGTCCCCCTAAGTTACTTTTTTAGTATTATATATAGATTTTAGGATAATATTGTAATTTTATTAAAATTGTAAGATGCCTAAGACAATATTTTAAGCATTGAGTGCAAGTGCCCTATGCAATAGTTTATTTTTACCCCTATTTAATAAACTCTTTTAATTAATACACTATTTAAAACACATTATTAATACATTATTTAATAATATGATATATTTTATTCAATACATTAAATATTATATTATTTGTAATACTTGAAAATGATATTTAAATAATTAAATATACCACTCATATTTATAATAACTAATAGTTATATTTTCTAGGGGTATTTTGATTAAACGATAACTTTAGTATTTATGATTAAATTTGTTAGTAAATGATATATTATTTAATATGTCTAAAAATATAATAATAAAAAATATAATAATAAAAATATAATATTATTAATAGTAATGATTATTTTTATTAAAAGGTTAACAACAAGAATATTGTGTTAAATTTTAATACTATATATTTATCATGTAATTGTATCTGTAACAATCTAATAATAACATATCATTAATCATGATACAAGGTTTTACACTTTATGATAATTTTTATTCAAATACTTTTAACATATTTGTTTTACTTGATATTCATGAATTATTAAATATCATACGTTCAATAATAGTATCATGACGATATAATAACGAATCAATAACGCATATATATGTAGATATCTATGAAAATCCGAGCGCTTATATTATTGAAATTACTAAAATCATAATAATCCCAAAAACTATCATTGCGACATTCATATATACATTTAAAATCAAACCGCGGCGAAGCGCGGGTGTCCACTATACTACTATATAAAGCAAAACCTTAGGATACAAATGTAATTTACAAAAAAAGTTAAGACACCTAATATAATTTTTTAAGCATTAGATACAAGTGTTCAATGTAATCATTCTTATTTTACCCCTTATTAATAAACTTCTTATAATTAATACATAGGTTAATACATTATTTAATATTGTAAGATTATTTAATTCACTACATTTAATATTATATAATTTTTAATATTTTAAATTAACATATAAGTTTATAAATATGTATTATCTTATTTGAATACTTAACTAAATACTTTAATAAAATAATAATAATAATAATAATAATAATAATAAAATTTATAAATAAGTATTATTCTATTTGAATACTTAACCATATAATTACTAAATACTTTTATAATAATGATGATAATAATAATCTATATCTACATCATATATTATTTATACTATCTATAAAATATCTTTTTAAGACAAGATTGTAATTTTGTAATAATTTTAAGATAACATATATATAAAGGATTGCAAGTTTTAATCTTTAATATTATAAGAAATCTTTCTATCTATTTAATATCTAATATCATAACAAATCTTTTTATTATTGTATCAAAACAATTCAAACTATACTGTGTCGAATGTGAAATTTCTTAAAAATATTCATTAAACTTTAATCACGTTCAACACTTATGTTTATTTAAAAGTTGAGTCATTCAACTATTCTTGTTAATGCTAATTAGTTTTGTAACAATGCGTTAGCTCTAACATATGATAATAATCATAAGCCGTATAAGAGATTTAACCAATAAAATAAAACAATTAATAAATTAAGTAAAATATAACAAGTATAGATTGACTTGTAAAATGTTCACTCCGCCTCAACACGCGGGTAACCCACTAGTTGTTATATAAATATGATGTATTTTCAAATCATTGGATGTTGTATATGTAAACTTATAATTGTATATATTTTTTAAATTTCCAAAAGTTTAGAAGCTCAAAAGCAGACTGTTGAGTAAAAGCTTTAACACACTAATAATTGTGTTCTTTTTGTTACTTTAAAAAGAAATTTAACAAATACAAAAGCGTGTACAAATAAATAAATATAAATGGTTTAAAACTACTAACTGCAAACTTCGAATGAGATAGTTATGATGTTTTGATGGAAGAAAAAAATAGGTATTCTAATTGAATTTTGTTAACTAAATTTTGTTTATAATAATCTTTAAAAACAAAAGATGCATGTGTTAATTATTTCTAAGTGTAAAGATGTTTGAATTGCAAATGAAACATAACGTAAGTATAAAACACCACTTTATTACACACACATAATTGCATATCATTAAATTTATTCGTGAAACAATTATTATTTGTACGAATTGAGGATACTTTTCTTGAATATGAAGTCTTTTTGATTTACTTACACAAGCTACGATTTGTTTACAAATATCATTAAGTGTAAATAAAAAAAGAAATATCAAAATGTTAAACAAGTTACAATAAATGTGTAACGAGTATTAGAAATAAAAATAATAATGCAATATTAAATGGTTACATAGCATGCAAAATGATAAAATATGTATGTTTTTGAGGAAAGCATTAAGTTCAACTGACATTTATTATATTTTATAAACAATAAAAAAATAATGACGTAATAAAAAATATCACAGTTAAAAACAAAGTAAGGACTTGATAAAATATTAAAAATCATAGTTTTAAAAACCAATTTTACATTGCCGATTGAAAATCTTGTGTATAAGTAAAATTATTGTTTTTCAGTTATTTGAAAACAACATTATCAAATAGTTTGTCAATTTAAAAATGAAAGATAAATGACGATTGAAATAAAACTCAGTCTAACAAATCATATGTATGTTAATATATACTCTATAATGATGAATTTTTTTAACTTGAGGTGCTTATTAACCGAGAACTATAATAGTTTCATATAAAAAGATAACAAATAATGAAGTCTTGTGTGGAACCATGAAATTTTATTAGCAAAATGAAATTTAAAAACGAAATTGTTGGTTTTGTACGTGAGAAGATTAAGTTAATTCATGGAAGGATTATTAATGACTTTTAATTATTTCTTTCACTTATTTTGTTAATGTATTACGTAACTTATGGGTACTTTTATTTTGGTACCGCAGGTTATTAAAATTTATAACACTTGATTTCGATTACTTGTACACTAGTATTCAATTCATAGTTATGGATAAATATTATATTGGCAACTTTGTTTAGAAAAAAACATGTCGAAACGTTGATATAATTTAACACATCATAACGATATATTTAGATTTTATAAACCATCATATTTTTATGATTATAAGAGAAAAACAATATAAGATTCAGAAACTTGAATCAATTTTGAAAGCTTTATATTTTTAATTTGATGACTTGCATATTATTACTTATTACTAAAATTATTTTTATTTTTGTAAATAGCTATTATAATTACTTTAAATACTATTACTGTTATTATTATCATTATTACTATTCTTATTATCATTAAATTCAATGAATTCATATGAATTAAAAGAATTAAATTAAAATTCATCATAATATTACCATACTAACCCTATATTGTCTTAAGGTCAAGCTAAAATTATTATTTTAATATTTTAAAATGCTTTATAAATAGTATAGATAATATAAATATTTATTATTGCTTTCTATATGTTATGTATAATGAATTGGCACGCGTGATTTGTCGGTGCTACTGAGTCTCTTTTCTAACCAACCTTAAATACTGATTATATTATTATTTTATTATTATTATTATTATTATTATTATTATTATTATAATTATTATAACTATGTAATCAGTTGGTAAATAGTACTTAGTTAATAATATATTACTTAATTTAAATAGTAAAAATATAAATAAAAAATATAAATATAATGTTAATTTAAATTATTATAAATAAAATAATACTTAATATAGTGAATTAAATCATATGTATTAACTCATGTATTAATTAAAATAAGTTTATTAAATGAGGGCAATTTAGGAATATTTGCATAAAACACTTGTAGCATATGCTTAAATAATTGTTTTAGGTGTCTTACGAAAAATAAAAAAATTACCAATCTACCCATGTGTTTTGTATTATATAACAGTAAAGATATGTTAAGATCATGGTTAAGATTAGTGTAAGTTTCGGTGTGACAATTTATATTTAAATTACTTCCATAAATAAGTTAAATTTTAATTATATGTTTAAAAAGATTTTTAAGATATAAAGATAATTAATTGAGAGATTTTTGGATAAAATATTTTAGGTATGAAAAATTGTTCTATATGTAGATATTGAACATGTGCACTACTAAAACGTTGGTTCATTAGATAGTATAATGTATAATATGTACGAGAAGTTGTCCTTGAATTAAAATAAAAAATAATTTAAATCAGGATTAAACGAAACTAAAACACTAATTACAATACTAAATTAGAACTGGCATGAAACAAAAACGCGAGAACAATAAGATTGCATGCTTAGACGAAAATGGGTGTTGCAATTAACATATTACTATGATTAGACATAATAATCATTAACCTTTTACAACTTCTTAATTTATACACTTGAAGGCAAAATAAATAAAGGTTATTTATTATTAGTTTACTTTTTTTAAGAATATCATAGAAAGCTAAAGTCAAAAGAGAGGAAAATCAATTAGTTGATATAAAGATAAAGTTAAAAGTTATGAACACTTATAATAAGCCATCATTATTGTGGCACTTATTGTTTTCATAGCTAGATATGTAACAAGTTTAGCCCTACCATTGTCTACCTTGGTTATGTTCAAGATGGTGCTAGCATGATTCTTTCGTAAAATCAACAAATCTATATTATATATAAAGAATATGAAAGAAATAGTTTAAAATAGTTTAAAATTAAAAATACTTATTTTACTTAATGCATAAGGTACAATAACTTTTGAGTGTAAAATAATATTTATATAATTATGTATGGATTACCCCTTAATAATTAGTTACATAATAATCTTACACTTACTAACACCTAGATAAAATTTTAAAAAATATGCACTATTTGAAATTTGCATTATTTTAGTAACCATATAAACATTTGCCATTGTGATTTATCCTTTAAATTTCAAATTTAAAAAAAATAAAAACTTGGTATTATCCATAATATAATTAGTTGCAGGTTTTTGGGAGAAACTTAATCAACTGGTATGTTTTGTTATACTTAACTCAATTTATCACTATTTGACTCAATTTATTATTAAGAAATGAATATTAATAAAATAAAATAACCTCTTGCAAATATTTCCCACACTTTAATAATTAATAAAGAATAACCCTTCTTAAATAATGGAGGCATTTTGATATTAGTCGATTAAGACTACGACAATATGAAAAAAAGAATTAATATGAGTCACACATTTAAGTTACATGCAAGTCACATGTCATTTTCATATTTTTTTTTTTAAATGTTCATAACTATTTTTCACGACATTATTTTTTCAAAAAATTTCACTATTATTTTCAATATTTTTTATCATTCCAACGCGTACCATATCGATATATTTTTTTAAAAAAATCATCCACCCCATTATTCAAACATGTATAAATTAGTCATTACATATGTATCATGTTTTACACATGTGTATTTCCAAATATTATGTATATGTAAAATAATGTTTTTATTTATGATTTTTTTACTTTTTTTATAAAAAAGAGAAACAAGGGAAACATTTTCGTCATTTCCCTTTTAATATTTATATGTTATTTTTTGTTTTATAAATTTTTTTATTATATTATTATTACTTACCATTTTGCCCTTGAAAATGTATGGCTCACATTGGTTTTTAAAGTTTTAACAAAATAAGTGGTCACATGCAAATCATATGTCATTTCCACCTTTCTTTTTAAAATGTTCATAATTTTTTTTCACGATATTATTTTTCAAAAAAATTTCACCATAAATTCAGTATTTTTTTATCTTTTCAACGCCTACAATATTCATATACTTTTTTAAAAAAAATCTTTCATCTTTTATTTACACTTATGTAAATCCTGTTAGACACATGTGTATCCAGATATCAATAAAATGTATTCTTTCTGTTATTCACATGCATAGTCTTTTTCATAAATTTAGAAGTTTTATTGCTTTGAATATTTTATGACAATATAATTTGGATGGAGTTATTTAAAAAAGAAAGAAAAAACTAAAAAAAGAGAGAATAATTATTAACCACCAGTTCTTAAATCTAATTGTTAAAGAATTTTATAACATAATGGTAAAACCTAAAACTTTAAAAGATAAATTAAAGTTATTTTAGCCTTAGTCATATTTTTAAGTTTCACCTTTTTCATTAAACGCTAATAACTTTTGCATATAATATTTTTTTAATTACACCATAAAAACAAGTGTTTTTAAACGTGTATAGTGTTGATATATAAAAATAAATTTTTTTCACGTTATTTCAACTCATTGTGTAATATTCATCTGATCATTATGTGATATCAGGTTATTATATAATATTTGTCAGATTATTGTGTCTAACGTTTGTCATTGTGTTATTTATTATGTTTTTCTAAAATAATAATTTTTAAATAACACAATGTTATAATGTAATTTCTTTATGTTTTCTAGTTCATTTGAATATTGATTAGGTTATTGTATAATATTCGTCAAGCAGCTCATTGTGTCTAATGGGTCATTGTGTCTAATGTTGATTATTGTGTTATGGATTGTGTTTATTTAAATTGATAATTCTCGAATAACACAATGCTAAAAAATGTAAACCTTTTACGTTTCTAGTTTATTGTTTAATTCTCATCAGATAATTGTGTAATTCTCGTTAACTCAGAAGATTACATAATGACGTGAAAAATTACACAATGAGCTAAAAAACATGAAAAAAAATTGTTTATTTATTTTAATAGTATACACATTTTAAAGATAAAAAACTGTTTTTATGACATAATTTTTTTAAAATAATATATTATGTAAAAGTTACATGCTTTTAAAAAAAATTAAAAACTTGACAATGATAAACATTTATCAATTTTGTTTTTAACAAAATCTTGATCAATCAGACATATTTCAACATATTAATTATTTTTACACTTTCTATTTCTTATTAATGATGTGCTATTTAAACATTTCCCAACATTTATCCATTCTAAAATAAGGATGTTAAGTATTCGATGGAATAATCAAAAGGATATGCAATGCAAATCATGTCACTAAAATTCAAATTTGTAATATCAAGATGACGAAAACCAGTTTGGTAACACTATCTTTCACGTTCTTATTTTCATACTTACATTAAAACACTATTTTTCTATATTTTTATAATTAAATAATACGTGTTTTATATTTTTATTATTATTTTTTCTTTCTTCTCTACTCACAACCACTTTCAAAAATATTTAAAAAAAATTAAGAGTGTTGTACCATGTTTTCACATATACGGGAAATGGGAAAACACGATCAAACTTTCATAATTTTTTTCTCTCCTTCACTTATAATCATCTCTTATAATACAGGACACACACTTATATAAAAATAAAAAATCTATTGTGAATGCTTTAAAGAGTTGTGACTTAAGGTTAAAATTAAAATATTAAATATAATTCATGAAAAATTGACAAAGACTCAAGAGTCGTGGAAAAGAAAAAAGTGATAATCCCGAGTGACAATCATCACAAAAAAAAAATCACAAAAAAGATAGGATAAAAAAAATCATTAAAAAGATTAAGATGAAAAAGAAAATCATCAAAACAAAGTGAAATCTAGCGATGGGACATTGTAAATGCGAGCATTTTATCTTGAGATATGTGTAGTAAAAGGAATAGAAAGACTAAGATGATATATATGCAATTGATAGATGATAAAAAAGTATCATAAGAATATTCAATGTGAATCTTGAAGCTATTATTCAAATTTAGATATCGAAATCATCAAAACAATTCAATAAATAATCACGGTATACAATTCTTTAAAATTTAATATATTGAGTGGGGTTATTGTAAAAATAAATAAAAAACAGTAAACGGTGATAATAATTATTACCAATTACATCGTATATCTAATGACTAAAAAAATCCGGTGGTATAATGGTAATAATTAAAATTTTAAATGGCAGGCTAATGGTATTTTGCTATTAACCACATTTTCAAGTTTTATATTTTTTTAAACGCTCGTAACTTTTACATACAATATTATTTTTTTTTAAAATTACATCATAAAAACAAGTGTTTTTTAATCTTTACAATGCCTATAATTTTTATACATAAATAGGAAACTTTTTTTACTTTATTTTAGTTAATTGTGTAATATTCGTCAGCTAATTATGTAATATCAGGTCGTTATGTAATATTTATCGAATCATTGTATCTAACGTTAACCATTTTGTCATGCATTATGTGTTTTTAAAAATGATGATTTTTAAATGCTAAAAATATATTATTTTATGTTTTTCTGTTTATTGTGTAATCCTGATAAGTTTATTATCAAATACTTATTATGTCTATTGCTAATCATTGAGTCTACTGCTAGTTATTGTGTTACCTATTGTGTTTAATGTTAACCGATGTGTTTTTTAAAATGGTGGTTTTCAAATAACATAATGCTAAAATGTAAATTTTTTATGTTTTTTTCCAGTTCATTGTGTAATTCTGATAAGATCATTGTATAATTCTCGTCAAGCAGCTCATTGTGTTTATTGCTAATTAGCGAGTCTAGTTTTGGTCATTGTGTTATCCATTATGTCTAACGTTGACTACTATGTTATGTATTTTGTTTTTTCTAAATGATGTTTTTCAAATAACACAAAGCTAAAATGTAATTTTCTTACATTTTTCAGTTCATTATGTAATCCTGATCATGTTATTGTGTAATCCTCGTCAAAGCAGTTCATTATGTCTTTTGCTAATTATTTATGTAACACACCGAATTTTTATTTAAAAGAAAACAAAAAGGAAGTATCTAAAAAGAAATAATAATGGGCACAAGTTAAAGGGGGCCAAGTGCAAAAATGCACAAACTTTATTATTTTAATAATATAAGAGAGATGACCACCTCTTTAAAAGCAGAGATCTGCTTTTAGCCTTCGGCCAAAGCAGAAAAAGGGTGAAAGCTTGCGGGTTTTTAAAGAAAGAGGAAGAAGAAGCTGCTAAGGTGAGTTCTCTTGAACACGAGTTCGGTTTCAGTTAGGTTTTAAGTTCTAAACCGAAGTTCTTGATGTTTTAGAAGTTGTTCTCGGGAATTTGAAGCTGAAATCGCAGGTGGAAGTACCTGGTTTGAAGATCTGCTTCAGGTGAGTTTCTAGACCCCTCTTTTACAGGGTTTAAAGTTTTTGGGGCTATTATGCATACCGAATAAAAAGGTTTTCAAGGATAACCGTATGTGTATGCTTGTTGTTCGTCTGTGATGTTGTGATTGTATGTTTAGAACTGTTTTAGTGGTTAGAATTATGGTTAGTATGCTTTTAAGGGATTTAGTATGCTTGACCTGTGCTTGGGTAGTGTTAGAATGCCTTTCGGATGATTTCTGGTAGTTTAGACACATTTCAGAATGTTCCCATGCGCCCAACTGTCTTCATGCGCCCAGGATCATGCGCCCCAATAGGGGACATGCGCCCAAACAGTATCTTTCATGCGCCCAAAAGTTAGCCATGAGCCTAAGTGTTGCTCATGCACCCAAGGGTCCTGATGCGCCTAAAGGTGGTGCGCCCGAATAGTAGCCATGCGCCAAAAAAGTGTGAAAATGGCTAAGTGTGGGTCATGCGCCCGTATAGTGCCCATGCGCCCAGGCTGTTTACACTTAGAATTTTCATGCTGATGCTCCTAGAATGTTATGTTATGCCTCGTTTTAGACTTAGGGCTTTCTTAGGGGCTTTAAGAGGTGATGTTTGAGATAGGTCCCATTGGGATGTGGTGGCTTATGCATGATGTTGTGTTGTGGTTTATGGTGTGTGTGTGGTGTGTTGTCTATCTTCGGTAAACGGTTTTCAAAACGTATGTATTATGTTTTATTATACGTTATGTATGATGTATGGCTTTACGTGGTTTGATGTTTGATGATCGTAAAGTATTATGTAACAAAGTGAAAGACAATAATAATGAAAAGTAGAACGTAATAAAAGTCTTGCAAGTAAGACTGAGGTGAGTGACTGTGTTGTCACAAAAGACTCGTTAGCCAAGATTGAGGTGAGTGATTGTGTTGTCATAAAAGACTTGTATACAAGGCTGAGGTGAGTGACTGTGTGTCATAACAGACTCGTAAGGGGTTTAATCCAAGAGATTGACCCGAGTGATGTCTTGATGCTCGCCCCGGTGCTGTGTCGGTCTTCGGACATGACGCGGGGGTTTGTTTACAGACCCCGACACAGTACCCGTCTTCAGACATGAGTCGGGGGTGTTGCAAACAGAGACGGGGTCCTTGTCGCATACCCCGGTACTGTGTCGGTCTTCGGACATGAGTCGGGGATTTGTTTACAGGCCCCGGCACAGTATCGGTCTTCGAACATGAGTCGGGGGTATTGCAAGAGACAGGATCCAGATTGAAGTGAAAGATAATGATAAAAGTACGAAATGTACGAATTGAACGATAATAAAGATAATAAATATTATCAATGTGTAAGTATAATGTGTGATCGCGTATGATTGTGAAGGTTATGTTTTAACAAAGTAAGGTATTTTATTTATAAAACTAGAACTCACTCAGCGTCGCTGACTTTTTGTATGCATAATAGTTGGCAGGTATTTTGTTGATGCTGAGAAGTTGCAGGCATGGATGCATACGCTACTGGGAACGTTTTGAGTCTGGCATCCATATTTTGATATGATGTTGTAATCATATATGTAAACGATTTATGTAATGTAATGATATGTTTTAATTATAAATAAAAGTTTTTAAATTCCGCTGCAAATGTGATGTTTGCTTTAAATATTTTATGCGATGACGGTCCAGCTGTAAGCGTTCCGGGAACGGGGCCTTACAAGTTGGTATCAGAGCTAAAGTTTAAGAGAATTGGGTAAATATTTTTAAAAAGAACCTAATCTTAAACTGAGAATGGGATGAAAGGGAAGGGATGCTAGTACTAGTAGCTACATGCCTACAGGTAAAGGTTTTATGTAAAAGTTTTACGTAAAAGGGTTTTATGTAAGTTAATGTTAACCGATATTATGTGCGCATGTTATGTGGCTTGTGTGCTTTGGTGTAGATTTAGATACTGATGTAGTCAGGATAGGAAATGCTTGGGAAGTGAAGAGTAAAGTAAGTGGCTAATCACAACTGGCCACTGTAATTAGGGACTTACTATACTTGACATATCTTGAGCTATTACCTTGATTGACCGTGTTGATGTTTGAATCTTGTAGTGTTTAGGTGGCTGGTGGTAGGTCTTCTAAGGCTTCGCAAGGTGGTGGTCATGGTGGACATGGTGTTAGACCACGTGTCACGAGGAGCAGAGCTAAGACTGCTGAGACGGCTCCTGATGAGCCAGCGCTTCGTCACCAGGACGGTGAGGACGGGAGTGCCAATCTCAGAGCCTCAATGAAGGAGGCAGTAGCAGAGGAAGTCCAACAGGTCATGCAGACGATTCTGCCGACTGTAGTGACCGAGGTCATTAGAGCTATGAAGGAGGATGAGAAGAACGAGAGTGAGAAAAGAAAGACCTCTAGACGAGGAGGCGAGGAAGGAGGTCTAAGGGGGAGGGAGCAACCGGAGACTGACCTGGTTGTCTCCAGTGACGATGAGGAGGATGAGGAAGCTGTGCAGGAGACTGTGAAGGATGCAGATATGGAGCTTCCGAAGGTGTAGGCCCCCTACGTTTGATGGAAATAGGAGTGCAGCGGCTGCACAACGTTGGGTGAGAGAAATGGAAGCGGTACTTGAGATTAGCGAGTACCGCGAGGATCAGAAGGTGAAGTTTGCTACCCACTCATTTGTGGATTCAGCCTTGTGCTGGTGGGATAATATTGTTCAGGCTGAGGGCACCAGGGCAATCAGGAGGATGAGGTGGAAGGAGCTGAAGAGGTTGGTAATCGAGGATTTTTGCCCTCATAGAGAGCTTGACAAAGTTGAGAGGGAGTTCCTGCAGCTAGAGGCGGGAACGATGACTCACCAACAGTACACCACAAAGTTCAACGAGATGGCAAGGTTGGTGCCAGATCAGGTGACGCCTGTGTCACGAAGATCAAAAGGTATATTCAAGGTCTGCCAGCAGATATCCGCAGACATCTGATCGCTGCCCGGCCAGGGACGTTTAGGTCAGTGGTTGACTTGGCGGGGAGGCTGTACGACGAGCGAGGGCTGTGGCGATGATGGATGAGGCAGAGGAGCGGAGTTATGTTAAGAGTGGGAGCGGAAGACAGGATAATGATGATGGTGAATTTGTGGCTGGAGGTAAGACGATGAGGTTCGATGATCGGAAGAGGATGACTGAGAGGGAAGAGGTATGCAAGAAGTGTAGTAGAGGCCACGCAGGGGAGTGTAGATGGGGATCGAGCGCCTGCTTCCAGTGTAGAAGAGAGGGCCACAGGGCGAGGGATTGTCACATGGCTAAATGTTACGACTGTGGCGAGGCTGGACACATGAGTAGAGACTGCAAGAAGTCGAGGGCAGGAGGCTCCGGTGCAAGGAAGGAGAACAGAGGATGAAGGTTAGAGCATTCGCTATAACCAGGAGGAGGCTAGAGTGGACTTCGACGCGACGTCAGGTACGTTTCTAGTAAATTTAAATTTGTGCCTTGTGCTTGATTTGTGGTGCTAGTAGTAGTTTCATTCCTGCTGCCTTTTGTGTTAAGATACACATTAGGAGTAGGAAGATCGATGAGCCTTCAAGGTAGAAATTGCTATTGGTAAGTCCACTAGGTTACCAGATGTCGTAGAGGATCGCGTGATAGTATTGAGAGAGCGCGTGTTTCCTGCTAGACTGTTCAGGACAGACATGGATGGATAGACGTGCGCCTTCGAAAGGATTGGCTAGAACCTATGAGGCGAACACCGAGTGTTGCAAGAAAGTGGTTTGAACAATCACGCCCGACAGGAGTTCGGTGCCGATCTACGACGGAGAAATAATGATGAAGGCCTCGTTTTGGGAAAAGAGATTATCCGAATTAGAAAGTGAGTAAAGTTAATACCGAGGTATAAAGGATCAATCTGAATTGTTGTTCGGACAAGAGAAATGGCATGTCAACTGGAGCTACCCGACGTGTTAAGTGGAGTTATCCGACATTCCATGTATCTCGTTTAAGAAAGTGCTCAATTGATGAGGATGTGATCGTGCCACTTGAGAATACCGAGATGGATGAAAGATACAACTGCATGGAGCAACTGAGGGTTATTTCTGATAGAAGGGGAAGAAGGGATAAGTCGAAGGATGGTTCCACCTGTGCGAGTACAGTGGAGCCCAGAAGAGGACTAAGCCTACGTGTAAGATCAAGGAAGAGGTGAGACAGCCTTACCCGTAACTGTTCGAGAAGCGACAGGTTTCAGGGACGAAACCTATATAAGGGGGGTGGACTTGTAACATCTCGAATTTTTATTTAAAAGAAAACAAAAAGGAAGTATCTTGAAAGAAAGGATAATGGGCACAAGTTGAAGGGGGCCAAGTGCAAAAGTGCACAAACTTCATTATTTTAATAATATAAGAGGTATGGCCACCTCTTTAAAAGCAAAGATCTGCTTTTGGCCTTCGGCCAAAGCAGAAAAAGGGTGAAAGCTTGTGAGTTTTTGGAGAAAGAGGAAGAAGAAGCTGCTAAGGTGAGTTCTCTTGAACACGAGTTCGGTTTCAGTTGGGTTTTAAGTCCTAAACCGAAGTTCTTGATGTTTTAGAAGTTGTTCTTGGGAATTTGAAGCTGAAATCACAGGTGGAAGTACCTGGTTTGAAGATCTGCTTCAGATGAGTTTCTAGACCCCTCTTTTACAGAGTTTAAAGTGTTTGGGGCTATTATGCATACCTGATAAAAAGGTTTTCAAGGATAACCGTATGTGTATGCTTGTTGTTTGTCTGTGATGTTGTGATTGTATATTTAGAACTGTTTTAGTGGTTAGAATTATGGTTAGTATGCTTTTAAGGGTTAGTATGCTTGACCTGTGCTTGGGTAGTGTTAGAATGCGTTTCGGATGATTTCTAGTAGTTTAGACACATTTCAGAATGTTCCCATGCGCCCAACTGTCTTCATGCGCCCAGGGTCATGCGCCCCAACAGGGGACATGCGCCCAAACAGTATCTTTCATGCGCCCAAAAGTTGGCCATGAGCCTAAGTGTTGCTCATGCGCCCAAGGGTCCTGATGCGCCCAAAGGTGGTGCGCCCGAATAGTGGCCATGGTTAAGTGTGGGTCATGCGCCTACATAGTGCCCATACGCCCAGGCTGTTTACACTTAGAATTTTCATGCTGATGCGCCTAGAATGTTATGTTATGCCTCGTTTTAAACTTAGGGCTTTCTTAGAGGCTTTAAGAGGTGATGTTTGAGATAGGTCCCGTTGGGATGTGGTGGCTTATGCATGATGTTGTGTTGTGATTTATGTTGTGTGTGTGGTGTGTTGTCATTCTTCGTTAAACGGTTTTCAAAACGTATGTATTATGTTTTATTATACGTTATGTATGATGTATGGCTTTACATGGTTTGATGTTTGATGATCGTAAAGTATTATGTAACGAAGTGAAAGACAATAATAATGAAAAGTGGAACGTAATAAAAGTCTTACAAGCAAGACTGAGGTGAGTGACTGTGTTGTCACAAAAGACTCGTTAGCCAAGGTTGAGGTGAGTGACTGTGTTGTCACAAAAGACTTGTATGTCAGGCTGAGCTGAGTGATTGTGTGTCATAGCAGACTCATAAGGGGTTTAATCCAAGAGATTGACCCGAGTGATGTCTTGATGCTCGCCCCGGGTGCTGTGTCGGTCTTTGGACATGACGCGGGGGTTTGTTTACAGACCCCGGCACAGTACCCGTCTTCGTACATGAGTCGGGGGTGTTGCAAACAGAGACGGGGTCCTTGTCGCATACCCCGGTACTGTGTCGGTCTTCGGACATGAGTCGGGGGTATTGCATGAGACATGATCCGGATTAAAGTGAAAGATAATGATAAAAGTACGGTATTTTATTTATAAAACTAGAACTCACTCAGCGTCGCTAACTTTTTGTATGCATAATAGTTGGCAGGTATTTTGTTGATGCTGAGGAGTTGCAGGCATGGATGCATACGCTACTGGGAACGTTTTGAGTCTGGCATCCATATTTTGATATGATGTTGTAATCATATATGTAAACGATTTATGTAATGTAATGATATGTTTTAATTATAAATGAAAGTTTTTAAATTCCGCTGCAAAAGTGATGTTTGCTTTAAATATTTTATGTGATGACGGTCCAGCTGTAAGCGTCCCGGGAACGGGGCCTTACAATTTAGTCTAGCGCTGATCATTGTGTTACCTATTGTGTCTAATGTTGACCATGACGTTATGCATTGTGATATTTAAAATGATAATTTTCGAATAACACAATAATAAAAAATGTGAACATTATATGTTTCAAGTTAATTGTGTATTCCTTATCAGATAATTATATAATCCTTATCAATTCAGAAAATTACACAATGACCTGCCGAAATTACACAATGAGTTAAAAAATAAACTTTGTTTTTATATCAACACTATACGCGTTTTAAAGATTAATAAATGCTCGTTTTAATAATGTAATTTTTTTAAAAGTAATATCGTATGTAAAGTTATGAATATTTTAAAAAAATATGAAACTTGAGAATAGCGAACATTACCAATTTTACCCCCAACCTAATTCTGATCAAAATGACACGTATCTTAATACTTATTACACTTTTTAGCTTTAGAATACTTTGTATTTGAACTATTTTCTAGTATATTAACTAAAATATAATTCATTGGAAAAAAGTAAGATTAAAAAACATACCATTTGACATATTGACATAGTAATATATTTAAAAAGACACACACACACACAAATTAAGTGAAATCTCCCCATGGGCCTTTAACGATCTCTATTAAATCTCGATTTTTCAAGAGAACCGGATACACATTTCTAGATAAATATCTTGAATGTAATTCTTTCGAAAGAAAAGTTAAAAAGAACTAAAAGACAGATTATAGGCTATTCAGTGGAAAAATAAATACTAGAAGAAAGTAACATAAGAATAGGGAATGCAAATCTTGTGCTAAAGTTTAAATTAAATATCAAATTGATGAAACAAATTCGATAAAAAAAATCCCGATAGTGATTAATTCTTATAGTAGCATATTCAGAATAATTGTTCACCGGGGGCAAGAAACAAGTAGGCTAAAATAGATCGGTCAAAATGGGTAGTTGAATTTAATTTTACATACTACAATAGTTTTTAAGCAAATCACTCCGTTTTACTAACATGCTTAAATTAACTCATAAGTTAAATTCTTTTAGGTAATACAAATTAAACTTTTTATAACATAACTTGGATTTTATGTTCGAAATTTAATAAGTAATTTCAGTAACTATTAAAGAATATTAATCTAGTACATTTGATCTTGATGAACTCATAAAATACCTTACTTTTTAAAACTTAAACCCAAGGGGTTGTTTTTTTGGTTCGCCATAAGTTTTGCAAAGAAATTAGAATTGAAAATGAAATTAGAATTGGAATTTGAATCTTGTTAAAACTAATAACGTATTTTGTTGGTCAATTTTAAATGGAATTGAAATGTAAATATTAAACATTTCAATCTATGTAGAAGTGGAACAAATATGAATTGTAATGAATATAAAAAAAAAATTTAATTCCAATTAAGTTTGTTGATCAATCAAACATAATTTTAAATGAAAAATTTTTCAATATAAATTCTTATAATTTTGTGAATCAAACAGGACTAAGGGTTAGAGTGGGCTAGCATGAAATCCACGGATCCCACAACAATAGGAAACAGAGTCAACAATAGTGTCTACAAGAGACAAAGATATTAATTAAAGTTGAGGATACTTAGCCCAACTAGTTAAGATAAGCTACTCATGATACGTAAATATTAAAAGGTCATGAGTTCAAGTCTCACTCTAAACAAAATGATTAAAGTTAAGTCACTGGGTTCTCTTAGCAATGTGTTTTCTCCTGAGAGAGCTAGGGTGCGATGCCAGCTGGAAACAAATAAATGGACCCGCTTAAGATAACAACTATTATACGAAACAGAGTCAGCATATTTATCCTTAAAAAATCAAAGTTGAGGGCTTGATCGTAATTCTGCTCAACAATAGAAGCCTACAAGAAATAACATAGGGGCCTAATTGTAAGGAATAAACATTTGGATTACAATATAGTTTTAACTCGAAAGTTAATGAATACTAGGCGGGAGAACAACATGCATGCATGCGACAACATAAATGCATGCTTAACGCATGCAATGCGAAAGTTTGGGAAGGAGAAGTGGTTAACAACAAGCATGCATGCGAAAAGTTTAATATACCTCATTCATGCGAAAAGTGCATGGTTGTTACATGCATGCGACAAGTTTGCATGTATACACATGACATGCATGCGAAAAGTATGCATGTATATATTTCCATGTGTGCGCAGAAAGTGGTGTGTGCCACATTTTACAGAGAAACAATTAGTGGAAAATCAGTGTGTGTTTTAGTTTATTTCACTCAAAACGAGCAGATCACGTTTGTGATTCGTCCACCCTCGGGTGAGATCGATCTTGTATCGATTATCATTGTAATCATTCGACGTATTATATACATTTGAATTTCAATGATTTTATCATAAACATTAGAAGTACATTGTTACCTCGATTGATTCAAGTAGAGTGCGCACCCGTCTTCGCGTATTATCAAGTGCAACTAACAAACGAAGTTCGATCGATCGGTCTTAGGACTTTACATTTGGTATCAGAGCAAGGTGTTGCTCTTGATACAACGGATCATTATTCCGCGATCTTCCGTTTGAGGACGTTAAACAAGTTAAAAGGTTAGTTAATTTGTTGGAAGATTATCCGGTTTCATCAACGTTCAATCCGAAACCGAGACACACACACAATTTCGTCTCAATTCAATCCAAATTGTATGATTTGGTGAAGAAATTGAAGACAAATTTGGTTCAAATGCAATGGTTGATGTGAAGTATTGTACGCACACCAAGTGTTTGTATAAATGCTCAAGTGACTTCATTGTATAAAATTTGCTTGAGTTCTTTCCGGTTTCATCGAGGATCTATTCGAAACCGAGAACACACACAAAACCGAATCAAATTGCTTGATCTTATGAAGTTTTGAAGCTTAAAAGTTGTCGCATCAAATTCAATAACCGCTCGTGCGAGAACCTTCCTTGCGAAAGTTTTTTTTTTTTTTTTTTGAAGATTCGAAAAGTTGAAGAAATTAAGTCGGGTTCGAAGTTGGTTACGTGATCTTGAAGATTCAAGTTTTTTAATACGATATCATAATCCAAGGGGGTGATTGTAGAGACTACACATATGGATTACAATATCGTTTAACACGAAAATTAAAGAATACTGAAGTCGCATAAATATCAGCCTACATGCATGCGAAAGGTGGGCATGCATACATACTACATGCATGCGAAAAGTGGTCATGCATACATACAAAAAGTCCAAGTTTTGAAGACAAATTCGGATCAAATGATATGATTGATATGAAGTATTGATACGCACACCAAGTGTTTGTATAAATGCTCAAGTGACTTCATTGTATAAAATTTGCTTGAGTTCTTTTCGGTTTCATCGAGGATTATTATTATTTTTAAATATATGTCTTTTTACCTTTACGTGCTTATCCTCAATGGAGTCGTTCCCACCCGTACCCGCCGAGGTGTTAATAGATCCACACCTGATTCCTTATATTGTGTTACCAAGTTTACTAAGTGAAAGAAAAGAAGAGAAAAAATAGAAAGAAAAAAAAAAGATATAATTTTATTTTGTGTTACAAAGTTCGAAAAAAAATAAAAAAAGAATCACGTTATGTGTTTCCGAGTTCAGAGAAAAATAAAGAAAAATTTAAAATTTTATAATGATACAATTTTAATCTTCAAATTAAATTAGGTTGTAAGGGTAAAATGGTAAAAAGAAATAATATTAAAAATATTTCCTTCTGCTTCCTTCCGATTTCGAAGAAAAGCCCATAAGAAAAATTATTAAAAACATCTTCCGTTCAATTCCTTTCATTTTCATCGTTAAGAAAAATAACGAGCCACATATTTTTCATTTTTCTTCCCACTTACTTCCACTTCTTTTAGAAAAAAAAAAAAAAAAAAAAAAAAAAAAAAACAAACTCGGGAACATAGTGCCAGAGTTAGAAGTTCAACAATAATTTATGAAAACATGACAAGAGTCGTGGAAAAGAAAAACTAACAATCTTAATAGACTAATCATGAAAGTGATAATCTTAATAGACACCACGTAATAAAATACAAAATCACGATAAAGGGATTATAAAAAAATCATTAAAAATAGCAAGACAATAAAACCAAAAAGTGAACTTCCGTTATAGGACTATAACGACCATGACATTGATCTTGATTTCGTACACCAGTGACTCCATAGGTGAAAAGTAGTTACTGATGATAATCTGTCGGTGATGATCCACTGGAAATATGTCCATAGGTAATTTATCGACAAGTTAGCACTAGACACTTTAAAGACACATTATTCGATGGTCTGTAATGTTTAATATATGTAATAAACGTACCAATGGGATAACGATAGAAGTTAATTTTTTTAATCTTGTTACTTTATTTATTTTAATAATAAGAATTTAAAATATACCTTATTTTATTATTTATCTTACTAATAAAATATATAAAAATAGTTAATTTGATACATTATTTTATTTCATAACATTTCATTTTTTTCAAAGTTATTATTTTAAAACAGTTCAAATCTATTCTTATTAATCACCTACACACGTACTATTTATAACTTGAACCCTCTATCACTTAAAGCAGAGACACTTTATCATCAGAATAATCTTAAAACTAATTTATTTTTAAAATTTAATAAACTTTAAAATAGTTAAAAATGAACTATATATAGAGAATATAATTATATTAAATTAATTACAAACAAACGTAGCAAATGTAATCCCAAGATACAGTACAAATACACATACATTGAGCAAACATGATTCTAAAATGAACTGTAAATAAAAAATATAATTATAATAAATTAATTACAATAAAAATACCCAATATAATTCCAAGACCGTATGATAACTTTATGCCCCGTATGTTGAGCAACGGACAGAACCTACATTTGACTATTCAAAAGAACATGATACCAATGGTTTCACGACTTCTATTTTACGAGAGCAAACATAATCAAAGGGGCTTTAGAAGACAGTTTTGAAGCCATTTAACAATAAGCTTGAAGACATGCATTCAAGTAACGTGCGAAACACGTTAATTGCATGGTTTAACTTTCGTTTATCTCATATATTTTGAATTTTGAACATGTTTGAATCTGTGTTTTTTTTTTAATTGTGACTGACTAAAATTTTGTAATCCATACCAGATGAATTTTAATTTCCGTTCAAAAAAATATGAGTTTTGATATAGTTGTACTTGTGAATGTTAACTTTTCAAATGACTTTTGTGGATTTTAGTAAAATCTAGCTCTATTGTAATAAATCTGCGTACTTGTTATTATTAATTAGAGAAAGGTTTAAATAAAAAATTCACTAAAACCAACAAAATATAATAAGTAATCTTAACTATCAATCTATTCAATCAATGTTTGAGATCAAATTATAGGAAAAATTTTGTTAAAAGAGTATTTTAGTAATAGACACTTTTGTCGACTTTTTGTAAGTTTCTCTCATTTATTTAAACATTCATAACTTTTATGTATGATATTATTTTTTTATAAAAATTACACCATAAAATTAAACATTTTTTTCTTTTTAAAATGAGTACACTATTGTTATATAGAAAGATAATAAGTTCTTTTTATATTTTATGTTTATATCTCGTCATTATGTGTTTAGTAAAGTTTATTGTGTCTTTTTGTTAGTTATTGTGTTTTATTGAATACTGTTGTGTTTTCTGAAATGATAAATTTAAAAAAAAAATATAATGGTGAAATAACATTGTTATGTATCTTTAATATGTATAACACAATAATAAATTAATAACTAATTGATCTAATACATAAAAAATAATAACAAAATAACATAATATCTCATTATGTCTTTAAATCGTCATTGTGTTATTTTAAACTTTATGAATTTTGAAATATACAATGGTGAAATAACATCATTGTGTATTTCTAATTGTACAACACAATGATAGACAACAACAAATTTATATAAACTATAAAAAACAATGACAAAAACAACATATTGTGTTATCTTCAAAACTATAAGTTTGAAAAATACATTGGTGAAAGTATATCATTATGTATTTCTAATTGTACAAACAATAATAGATAACAAGTCTATGTAATCTATATAATTAATGACAAAAATAACACAAAATAAGCTAAAAAGTAAAACACAATGATTAATACATATAATAAATGACGTAAAATATATGACACAATAAACAGATATTTGATACAATGAATATATAAAACAAGACGACCAAAATACCCTCCTATTTAAAACATTAAAAAGACACATGTCAACCCTACAATTCTTTTTATATTTTTTAGATTAAATCACATTTTTAGTATAACTCTACCCTGTTGATTATATTATTAATTGTGTGAATGAGTTGACTATGGCATGTTCATATACTCTTTCATTTTTAACATATTTGTTCTTGGTTGTTGATTTCTTGATTTACAATTTAATCATGAGACTAGGAATGTTGATTAAAAATTTTGATGATATATTTGGTTGAATTAGTAAACATCCATAGATAATAAGTTGGGAAAGATCGTTGTCTGTGTTAGGCGTTTTTGGGTGAATTTGTAGGTTTACTAGTATAAGGTACATCTACTTATTTGGGTTTAGAAGTTTTTAAGCTAGAAGATGATTGAATTAGGATTTGCTTCATGGTCTAGCTAAGGTATGCTAACATTGTCTATGGTCTAACGTGTGCTAACATTGTCTATGGTGTTAGTATTCTGAGGATTGTGAGATTATAGGACCTTAAAGGGTATCAACTCCATTCTAGCACTTCAACAAAAGCACGATTGTAACCTAATTAAGAACAGTTTCATAAGATCAGGTCAACTGAAAAAGTCATTGTCCAATCAAAAAGATTCAACACCAAAGTTATATCTGATTGACTGCTCGTAAGTTTTTTATTTATTGTTTAGTTTACTTGGTCTTTTAGGTTCTCTAGTTTAATTTATAATCATTCATGATTTCTCTCATTATTAGTAAATTTTTGGCTTTAGTAGTTATTAGTGTCAGTAACGTTACATATCTGATTCTTACCATATGTTATATTACATAACGACGGATTTATTTACCTATATGTTGTATTTAGTTGTTCATGGTGTTAAAGTGTTGTCAAAGCTTTAATTGTACAGGATATTCTTATTATATACATATGTATATATATATATATATATATATAAATTACGAATCATTGATTTACATAAATATAAGTTAAATCTGATGATATTTAGTTGTTTTACATAGTTTATTGTTCATGTCTAATATACACATATGTAAAATAGATTAAGTACAAACTTAATTTACATTTATGTAAATCAATGGTATTGTGCTTCTGAAAATAAAAAATGGTTCTGTAATGATTTTAACCCTAATAAATATATAGAGAACTTTTGACACATAATAATGTTATAATTATTTGCCTTTTTGCCACCAATAATTGTAACTTTTTGTTTTAATCAATCCTTTTCTTTAAAGCCTCGTATGAAAAGAAAGGCTTGAAGAGAGAAAGGTATAGAGAGAGAGAGAGACTTGGTCGCCGATACCTAGAGTTGCCGTCTCCGGCATTTTCCAACGGTGAAGACTGACATGATCTACCTTTCGTCCCTTTAAATCTAGCCATAGCCTCAACAAGAAAACACTATAATAAAGTGTTCACTAAGCACAAAAACATCTTGTTAATGTCAATTAGAAAGAACAATATGTAACAAACCAACGCATATTAAAAAATATATATATTTAGCGTGACAAACCGTTTCAAATTCAAAAAAATTGATGAGAAAGCTAGGTAGATAACAAAAGGACTTTCCCTAATATATATGCACACTAGGTTAGTCCCCGTGTAATACACGGATTGAATAAATAAAATATTAAATAATTATTAATAAAAATTTATGCATTATAAAATCATACTTGAATATAAAATATGATTATAATTACGTATAAATAGCTAAGAAAATAAACAATAATGCATTTTTCTTAAACTTTTGTTTTATAAAAAAATTGTGATTTTTAAATATATTGTTTTAAGAAAAATGATTTTTTTTTAAAAAAATTGTTGTATTCTGTATTTTATATAGTTTTTGTTTTTAAAAAGTGTGTTTTTAATAAAAAAAATAGGTTTTTGATTTAATAAATTATGCATTTTTTAATTTGAAAATGGTATGAGTAATATTATTAGTATTCAATATTATTTTTAATAATATAGAGAAATGAGAAAGTAAGTATAATGAGGTTTACAATTGTTTCACGCTTATTTTAATTTTTTTATAGATAGATAGATAGGCTAGAAACTCATTACATAAACGGATTAAATTTTAATGTAAAATATATGTGTAAAATAAACACGAATAGTTACACTATAATATTTAAATGTAAAATATAATTAAAATTATATATACGTAATAGTTCAAGAAATAAAATATTTTTACCATTTATAACTCTCTTATCTAAAATGTTTCATTTTTAAATATTCGTTTTAAGATTTTTTATAAAAAATATTTTTTATAAAAATCTTGTTTTTTAAAAACTCTAATTTGTAATGATTTTGGTAGTTTTAATAAGACTGTTTTAAAATATTTCACCTGTTTATATTTTTTTCAAAAACAAAACGATTTAAAATAATTTGTTGAAAAAATGTTTAGTGTTTTAAAAAATTTCATATTATATAAAACTTTAGTTTTTTGTTATTTAGATTTTAATTAAAAGATGAAAAGATAGTTTGATTTAAAAAAAAATAGATAAGAGAAAGAAATATAGCAATTAATAAAATTTATTTTTAATAAGAGAGAGGAATTTGTATGAGTATTTTAATTACTATAATACCCTTTTGAGGAGAAATTGATATGTGTATGTCTAGAAAAATGACAAGTGACAAAAAAAATGGCTTAAAGAATGATAAGTGGCAAAAGAAACCTTGTTTTATTAGATGTTATAAATATTATAATTAAATCATATAACGTACATAACATATAACGTATATATAGTTCTAAAATAAACATTAAAATACATATATACTCTTTAAAATATATACTCGTTAAAAATTGAATGAATACTACATTTGTCTAACTGTAATCAAAGAGGTAGTGGTACTGATGGATTAAATAAATGAGAATCACGTGGGTCTAATCTACACAACGAAAACTGATTTTTAAAGTGACGTAAGCAATCGAATTGCAAAAGAAAATTGGATTAAAAATTTAAAATGAGTGGCGGTGGTTGTGTCATGTTAACAATCTGTAAAGAATAAGTCACGTGAAAACTTTAACCATCTATCTATGCAAAATAATTTGAACCGCAAGTCTATAAATTTTCTCTTAGAAAAGTGAGTGTTACTTTGTTTTTTTGTTTTTTTTTTGAAAACTTTTACCCATTTAATTTTTTTTTCTCAGTGATTTCTGTAACACTGGCTATAAATACCGGACCACATGATGCTAGTTCTCACCACTTCTCACCGTTACGATTTGAAGTCGTTAAAGATTTCCTCTCGACTCGTTTGAAAATTCGTAATGGCCCAAGAAATGTCCGCCGACTATGATTACAACACTGATCCTAACGTCAAACGAAGTGATTTTCCTCATGATTTCATGTTTGGAGTAGGAACATCGTCTTATCAAGTAAGTATATATGTCTAATCGGCACTTAGTGATGATGTATATATATTTGTGTGTATGTTATCGTACAAATTTAGCGATTTTAGTTGCTTAAGGAGGCCTAAAGTTGTTCGTTTTCGAGTTGTAGGTTGAAGGTGCTTGGAATGAAGGCGGTAAAGGCTTACATATCTGGGATTGTTTTGCCTTAAGACACCCCGGTACGTATATACCCATATATACGTATATTTCTCTCCGTGTCACTGCTTTTATAGCTTCGATATTAATGCATAACAACAATTAATGATGATGTTGATTGCAGAAAACATTTCTGATGGTTCAAATGCATGTGTCACTGTTGATTTTTATCACAAAATGAAGGTAGAATTTATAACCAAACCGCAATAACTATTGTTATATGACAGATTGTGTGTATGAAATACATTGATATATATATGATTCTTATAGTAGTTTGTCTCTCTACATTGGTAAACTTACGTGCAGGAAGATGTTCAGTTGCTGAAGAAAATGGGTATAAATTATTTCAGATTTTCGATCTCCTGGTCCAGGATATTACCAGGTGAAATAAACCGACAATTAGTTAACATAACATCGCAACCCGGCTAGGACTGACGTGTTATTATACCGAAAATCCTCAAATTAAACTCTTGTTTGGTCTGGACAGGTGGGAAAGTAAGCATGGGCAAAAGTTTGGAAGGCATCAATTTCTACAACAGGCTAATAGATGAGTTATTAGCCAATGACATCCAGCCATTTGTCACTCTTTTCCACTGGGATCTTCCAAATGCATTGGAAGAAGAATACATGGGTTTTCTAAGTTCCAAAATTGTGTAAGTACTAGCTGGCTGTTTATTTGTATATTTATATATATATCAACTGATATATTGAGTATTAGTTAATTTGTTTTAATCATAAATTTCATTAGTGACGACTTCGTCAACTATGCGGAAATCTGCTTTTGGGAGTTTGGTGATCGGGTGAAGAACTGGACGACGTTAAACGAGCCTTTTAGGTTCACCTTATTTGGTTATGTAACGGGTAACTCTGCACCCGGTAGGGGTGCAACGAGCCCAGACAATGACGTTGAAACCGAGCCGTATACTGTAGCATACAATCTAATTAACTGTCATGCAGCTGCTTATAGAAAGTATCAAGAAGAGTTTAAGGTACGATCCACTTCCAACTTTTAACATTTATACATATATGGATCGGTGCAGGTGGTTTATTGTTACATGAAACATTATTATTTTATTTTAGGATTCTCAAAATGGTAAAGTGGGAATCACTTTTGATGTCAACTTTTTCAAGCCTTACCGTGGTAAGGATAATCAAGAAGACGTCAAAGCTGTGGAGTATGCATATGATTTTATGTTTGGAATGTAAGCAAATATAACAGTTTGCTAGCTAAGGGAAAACAAAATTTTAATAATTTGTGCGCGTGTCAAAGTTAACTAACTTTAAAAAGTTGCTTGTTATGATGGCTTATATTTCAGGTTTATGGAGCCAATAACAACCGGTAACTGGCCACAAAACGTGCAAACATTAGCCACTAAGCCGTCTGTCAAACACCCAAATGGTCGTTCTTTGCCTGTATACACTGAGGACCAGAAAAAAAAGTTGATAGGATCGTATGATTTTCTGGGAATAAACTACTACACTGCAAGTTATGCTCATTTTGTCAAATCTACTGGTCTCTCTGACGGATTTCTTACTGACAGTCACTACGAGGAAAAAGGTGACAAAAGCTTTAAGATAATCTGCATATAACATTAGTGTACACAATTTACATATGATATATTCTAACGATTAATGTTTCTTATGTTTAGGACAAGATCCAATGGGAAAGGATATAGGAGAACCCGTAAGATAGACAACTTTACTTGAAGTTAGATCGAAAAAGAAACAAACTTCCAATTTTTATTACTCATATCAAGTCTAACTTAACACAACTTACATTGCAGGCTTATAATGGATCATGGGTTTATCTTTGTCCCTTTGAGCTTGTTGATCTCTTGCTTTACATCAAGAAAACCTACAATGTTAACAAATCCTTTGTAATAACTGAGAATGGTAAAACAAATTTCTTATAAATATGCGTATGGTACATTAAATCTTCAACAGTTCAAAGACAATGATGGTATTTTTTATATAGGAGCTCCGGAGGTGAAGGACGACCAAAAAACTTATGAACAAGTTAAAGATGATGCATATCGACTTAAATACATCAAATGGCATCTTGAAGCAATCAAAAAAGCAATTTCGTTAGTGTCTATGCATATGCATTTAGTGTACTAGATTTATATTGTCATCAAACATCACCAAAAAATGATCTTATTAGTGTATAACTATATTGTAAGACATATAAACACTAACTAAAATCATATATAAAATTTTATAAAAAACAACGCTAAGAATGTTTTAAGAAAATTAATTACAAAGATTTGATATAAGAATTTACATCTAAGAAATTTATGCTAGAAAATTAATTACAAAAATTATTTAAATATTTCTTTTGTAGGAAGAAGATCTCGGTTATGGGATACTTTGTGTGGTCATTCACCGATAGCTATGAATGGGGTGCGGGGTATACTTCCCGAATGGGTCTAAACTATGTTGATTACAAGAACAATCTCCTTAGGTACCCGAAGAAATCAGCAATTTGGTACAAAAAGTTTCTTTCAGGGGAAAAAGTACACGAGTCGCGCAAAAGAAGTCTGGTCAATGTTGAACAAGAAGATGAAGCCGACGGTGCACCAACCAAAGCAATCGAACAAGTTCATAAGCTGAAGAAGGCTAAAGCATGAAAAGAAACAAGCAAACCGAAAGCGTGTGTGGATCTATTTGGTTTAACGTTTGTGATTTGCATGTTAAATGTATCTCGGATCATAACTATGGGGAAATCTGCTTTAAGTTTAAATAAATCCCCTAGTTAATTGTGATCCTCAGTAAGTGTTTATTTTCTTAGCTGCTAGTCTTTGTGGAAGTAAAGATCACAAACAAGTAATGTCATCATAATAATGGTGGATTTGACATCATAATAAATTTCTCTAGCATGATTGTCACTGTTTGGCATGTGCGTGAGTAAATATTTTTTATAGACAAATGGTTGATAATAGTGATTAAATGAGTCTAGACAAAGTTAAGTATTGAAAACAACTGCGGCCCAACTAGAAGGTACGTAAACCGAACAATAATTCAAATGCACAATGAAATCAACTAAAAGATTTTCCTAATCTTGTAACCATACTTCTTAGAATATGTTAAAATGATAACTAAAAATTAGGAAAGAATCAACGTTTTGGAAACTAAAATGAAGTTTGTACGGTTCATCGATTAAACAGGTCAGCCTAATTAAAATTGATCTGAATATCAAAGAAGAAAAGACAGCTATTAGCGGTTTTAATATATGACTAGTATATATATACATCTTCGATTAAATGGAATAAATAATTAATCAAGCATCTATTTATGAAATAATCAGTTGTAACAATTATCCAACGATTTGCGGGTTAATATTGAAAGGTAAAAGATGTGTCATGGAGCTAAGTTTGTGGTTTTGTTTACATGGGTCAAGTCACTAGTAGTCACATCTACATATTGAACACTTTAAGAACTTTATTCATGTATAATATGATGACACTTCACAAACATAAATACATACACAAATTTATTAAACAACACACACATTATGATCTTATCAAATCTTAAGGCCGGATGATCCATGCGTTTTATAACTTTCTCAAGCTTGTTCAGTCTTTGTTTGATGCATCATTAACTTCAGTTCCTTGCTCACCAAGGAACTTTCTGAACCAAATTGCCGATTTTTTCGGGTACCTCTGTAAGTCTTTCAAGTAATCAACATAGATCATGCCAAACCGGAGATTATATCCAGAACCCCATTCAAAACTATCCATGAATGACCAAACAAAGTATCCCGTCACATTCACTTTGTTACTGCAACATTCAACAACAAGATGCGTGTATATCAATGTGTTGGCAACAATTAATAATGAATAAGTCAATATGATAAAGGATTAGAGTCTTAACTTACCATCTTGCCACTTTTATGGCTTTAAGATGATCATTTATGTAATTAATTCGAAATGTATCATTGCGCGCTTCTTTGTAAGTTTTTCCAGGATCATTTTTATCAGGAGAACCTGTTAAGAGGTCAAAATATATACCAACATAAAATTTGACATAACATGGAACAATGTAACAACAAATTAATAGGCGATTTTAAATTATTGTTTTACCATTTTCGGTGATGATGATATCCTTAGTAATATTGTATTTCCTTTTAATTAGCAGCAAAAGTTTCATAAACTGCTCAGGACACTTAAAAAACTGCGACCCTTCAAATGACTATCAAAGTGGATCAACATCGGTTAGCAATCATAGAATAACACTAGTTATTTCGACAATCAATTCATGTGTTTTTACACGAAAATGGTCAATAATGACAAAGAAGGTGGTCAGTAAAGTTAAACATTAATTAGTCACTAAATTTCTTAAAACGTTGTAGCTATTGAAAAAGTTATGAGTTATGTTAGGGATTTAAAAATTTTGAGAATATGTCTTCAAATTTTTTTTGATTTCTAGGTGGGCTAATAAAGTAAAAGTTTTTAGATGTTTTAAGACGTATCTGCTTACTAAGCAATTCGGTGTAGCGAATTTAATTAAATTAGCAAGCGAACTCAACACACGTGAATTTTTATTCTTTCTCTTTTTTTTCTAATAACAAGTTGAACATATAATTTCTCTAATAATTTTTAATGTTTAATTATTTTTAAAAAAATCTAAATACACATTCTATTTAATTTTTCTATCGAAAATTCTAATATTAATTTTATTGAAATCGAGTTGTTTTCTAGAAAAAGTATTTTTTATATTTATGAGACAAAAAATAATAATTTAACTTGAAAACAACTCGGTTAAGTTTGCTTTTTTCATAAGCTATTGTTGAATTCGCTACACCAAGTAGCGATTTGCCTAAAATCAATATAATATGTTAAAAAACTCTTTTGTTTTGACCTTTTGTAGCAAAATTTTTTAAGAAGTGTCAGTAAAATAAAAGAATATAACTTATCGCTCATTTTTTATTTAGAAAAAATGTGCAAAAGCCAAGACTTGCAGTAACACTTTGTGTGTGTCACTAAATAATGACACTTTTCTTGTAATGTTTCCTAATTCGCAGGTAAAGTGGTCTTACAGGCTCTCCAACATAGCGTCCTTTGGGGTCTTGCACTACAACATTGAAAAACAAACTACATTCAAGATTCATAAACAAACAAAAAAGTATATTTAAAACTGTCCAAGCAATACTCATTGATACCCTTTTGCTTGAAGTGACCATCTGTAGAATATCCTTGAGAAATTTCATTCGAGGAATCATGATATTGGGCGAAACTTGCATGGTAGTAGTTTATTCCGAGAAAATCATATGATGCAACCAAGTTTTTCTGCTGATCGATAGAAAATTTGGGCAAAACACGCCCATTCGGGTAATCTGGTGTTGGTTTGATGGCCAATCTTTGCATATTCTCAGGCCAACTACCTTTTGTTAAAGGCTCAATAAACCTACATGTAAGAGTCAACATATGTAGCATCTAATGTTGAGTATTATTTGTCGGTTTATAGAAGTTACATGTGCACATGGCTATTCTCACCAGCCGAACGTAAAATCATAGGCATGATCAACAGCTTGGATGTCTTGCCGATGGCTTGAACCCCCATAAGGTTGAAAATAGTTGCAGCTGAGTGTAATACCTACCTTACCCTTTTGGAAAGACTGTACAAGTAGTCGAAACATCGTTAGAAAATAATCTGATACGAAATAGTTTACTATTAGAAAATAGATTTTCAATGATTGATACAAATTCAAGAATTCAAAAAAAAAGGTTTGTTAAATGAGTGTTGTTGTTTTGTTGGTAGTCACCAAAGGATATAAAGGGGAAAGGAAATCCCCAAAAGAAAAAAATATAAAATAGATTTTATAATTTCCGTGATAATCATTAAAAGATTAGAAACGGATTCGAAAGAATAAGAAATTCATATAAGATTTTGCCCAGACTTCTTTAGTCGCTAAATCGGTAAAAATATATGCTTGTAATGGGGTAGTCGATCAGTTATCTATTGGAACGTTAAATATAAGATTACATGCAGACTTTTCAGCAATTACTAGTTGAAAAGATCGTGACAGAAAAATTACTATTTTAAATATTCCTAAACCTTTTAAATTACCTAACCATTAAAATTAATCATGAATGCTTATCAAACACTATTGTTTTTTGAAAATGATGGTTTTAAAAGTAAAATATGACAAATTTAACGTGAAATTTTTAACCAAACGCACTCATTTTGATCACAGACCTTCGCTGATAAATATGATAAATTTAAATATCTTCACCAAATGACTTTCGATGAAATAGTCCATCACCAAAGGTTCTTTGATTCATAGTGGTCGAGGATTTGAATTGAAAAAAATATATACCTTGTAATTTTCTTCATATAATCTATAAGCTGCTGCATGAGAGTTGAGTAAGTTGTATGCTACTATATATGGTTCAACCTGAGTATCACCCTCTTGATTTTTGCCACCTCGACCGGGTGCAAATGTACCTTGCACATAGCCACCATAGGCGAATGTATATGGCTCATTCAGTGTCACCCAGTTCTTCACCCGATCTCCAAACTCCCAAAAACAAGCATCCGCATAATTGACAAAATCATCCCTAATGTACACAAATATAAGGTTATTAACGAGCAATAAGTTAGAGAGATGCACAAAGGTACACAAACATAAGGTAAACAACATATACGAATAAACGCTTACACAATTTTGGAACTGAGGAAACCCATGTATTCTTCTTCCGAAGCAATAGGAGTATCCCAGTGAAAGAGGGTGACAAATGGCTCGATTTGATTGGCTAATAACTCATCAATTAGCTTGTTGTAGAAATTGATTCCCTCTAAGCTTTTACCCATACTTACTTTACCACCTATATAAATACTTCAAGTTAAATATGATGAATTGTTTTAAGAAGATAAAACTAATCAAGTGTGTACACGGTTTTATATAACTCATATCCTACGAAATTTGCCTGAGTATAAAAGTTAGATTTGGAAATTTTTTAAATTTCTCACGAATTTCCAACGCATTTGAAAACCCTAATTTGGTGACCATATGCTAGGAAAAATTATTTTCGTCGGAAAGGGGTATTTTTGACAACTGTGTAGGATACAGTTTTAGTCTAAAACTAGTCATAAATGATTTTAATTGAAAATTTATCGAAAAAACTTTCCCACGAAGATTCTTCTAACAAAATCTTCTTTGTCGGAAATTTATCTCTAATGGCAATTTCCTACGCACTCGGACCTGTACTATTGCTTGGGATTGGGTTTGACACAATTCAATACTCGGGCTAGAGAACAATCTAGTTTTCTAGCAGTGATTCAGGTTGTTGCTGAACACAAGGTCCAACTGATTGAGCTGCGTAACTTAGATGTTAATGTGATTGGTGTTGATTAGCCTCTAGAAATGAGTTGCTAGAATCCGTCGCAAAATTAGCGATAGAAACAAAACTCCATGTCTTTGTGACAGATTTAAGTAGGTCTAAATTTTATTTCCTTCGCAGTCTGTCATAAAATACCCCATTTTGTAGTTCCAGTAGGGGTAAAATTCATTGTTTGTTGGTACTTTTCTAATTGTGGAATGGACCGGATATATATTACATCATCTTTAATGAAACTTAAGTTGTTGAGGCTTTAGAGACAGATGATTTCATATATATATTAGAATTTTTCTTGTAGTAAAAAGGATTTTATTCATTTGTCAATGTTCTAGTTTGGAAACAACGAAACTCACCTGGGAATATTCTCGACCATGAAATAGAGAATCTATATGAGTTTACACCCATTTTCTTCAACAACTGAACATCTTCCTGACAAGTTTTTACAGAGTGGACAAAATTATGAACAAATACGTATATTACACTACAATCACCATTAGGATTATTTAATCATTGATCGAGTAGTAAACTACTAATCATCAAAACCAATTCCATTTATATATTTTTTTTCTCATGAGTATGTTAACAACAGAATCACAACTTTGAACTTATTTTCACAAATTATTCTGTTACCTTCATTCTTGAATAACTATCAACAGTATGACATCCATTCGCACCTCCCGTCTTGTCTGATGATCAAACTTAAACTATGAGATTAAAGATCTAACAGACTAACACAATATAATTAATATGATTTCAAGTGTGATACATTCATATATGTACGTATACATATACACACATATATATAGAAGGGCCTTATTTCTGTACTTACCAATCATATATTAAAAACTACGAGAAACTTAGCTCTTCTTTTGTGTATTATATGAATAAATTAACTAGAATATGTGTAAATCTGAATATGATTAAGGATCATTATAAAAAACTATAAAATATTGATAGTCATTCGAATAATGCACATATACATGTACAATATATGCATATGTATACACATTTTCTTAATCCCTTAAAAATATTTCACGAGAGAGGAGATAAATTTTAAAAAATAATAGAAAGTATAAATGATTGTTTTTCAGTTGTAACATTTTTATTGAAGCAATATGTATGTATGGTTATGCACTTTTTTAACATTAATATATACATAGAAAAAGAGAGAGAGACCAGGGTATCTCAAGCTAAAACAGTCCCATATACTTAAGCCTTTACCACCTGCTCTCCAACCACCTTCAATCTGAAATCCACATCAAGAAATATACAGTTAATTAAGTGAACAAACTTTTAATGGTGGATTTAGCTAGAGGAAGCTTTAGTAGTGCTACCATTACCGACGATAGTCCCAAAACCGATCAGCAGTTGTATGCTTTCTTTATCAACATATCATGTCATTTTAATTAAGTAGTAGGCATATCATTTAACATGCATAAACACACACCTGATATGCAGATGATCCCACTCCAAATATAAAATCGTCGGGAAAATCACTGCGCTTAGGGTCAGAAGCACGATCATAAGCATCACTTAACTCGGACATCATTCCACTAGCCATGCATATATAACAAATGATCTATCAAACGTAGTAGGCTAGCTTGAGAGGATCCTTAGGAGTTACACACCAACACTTGCATTTTGTGGTCTTGTATTTATAGAAACTCACAACCACAATTGTCTACAATGTGCCACATGTGCAAGCAACAAGTTATTACTCTTAAGTTCATATGTATGTGTATTTTCTACATGTCTAGGGTGTTTGGGATTGCTTATTTTTTAAAAAGTAACTTTTCAAAAGTAACTGTATTTAACTTTTCAAAATCTATTTTTCAACCTCTTAAAATCGACTTATTAACTTTTTCTTTAATGTTATCCAAACATATTTATTGACTTGTTAACTTTTCAAAAATTAATAAGTCAAAAGTTGGTTAAAAAATGATTTGCCAAACATTAGTGTTTGAAAATGATCAAGAGACATTTTGTGAAAAAAAACAAATATATCATTGTTGGTTCTATAGTTTGTACATAAAAGATAAAGGTACAAACAAAATAAATCAAAAGTTGGTTAAAAGTATTTGAAAATGATCAAGAGACATTTTGGGAAAAAAAAAAATATCATGTTTGGTTCTATAGTATGTATATACAAGATAAAGGTACAAACAAAATAAAAATTCACCTCATCTTGGCCAAAGCTACTATAAAAACATTGGTGAATGTCAAAACGGTCGCAAATGCCATAATACGACCATTTTGAGACCGGTAATTACAATCGCTTAAACCCTCCTATATAAATAGGTTTGCAACCAGAACAATTACGATTCGTCACAAATTAGCGACCGGATTTGCAATAGAGCCTTTTGAGATCAAATTTACGACCGGAGTTTCCATCGCAAATTACGACTGAATGTGCACCAGAAATTTTTTGTAACAAAACCATTAGCGGTCAAATTTGCACCGAACTTTTTGCGATTATATTGTTAGCGACTGAAATTGCGACCGGACTTATTGTGACGGTTATTGCATACAAAATTATGATTAGCGGCCCTTTGCGACTGATTTAATGACGGGCTCCACTTGTTATCATTTTTATTTATTTCATGTTTTTTTTTCTTCGACTAATAAATAAGTCTGTTTCTGATTCTTTTTATTAATTTCCAAAACTTTATTACTATCATTTACGTTTTACGCTTCTTTTTTTACCTAATAGATAAGTTTGTTTTCCGGTTTCTATTCTTAATTCCTAAATCTTCACACTATTAGAAATTTATTGATTTGCTCTACACAAATTTGCGACCCAATTTTTTTGTCATATATAAACAACACACTCTTACGACAAACTTGTGGGGAAATCAGTTTTCTAAAAAACTTACATAACTTAGCCACAAAACAAAACACCCTAATTTTTTCTACAAAGTTATGTCGCAAATGTGTAGAATAACTCAACAAACCACCTAATTATTATAGTAGGCTACTAGAAAATTGAGTGATTTGCTCTACACAAATTTGCGAAGCAATTTTTCTGTCATAAACTGCAACGCACTTACCACAAGCTTGCGACAATATCTATTTTCTACAAAGCTTGCGTCAACTTAGCGACGAAACAAAAATCCTTATTTTTTTTGTCGAATATGTCAACTTAGTGAAAAAAAAGAAAAAGAAAAAAAAATCTGTACAAACCACATAATTGTCACAGTTCATTACAAGAAAATTGAGTGACCATTTGCTATAGACACATTGGGACACGATTTTTTTGGTCCTAACCTACGACGCATTAACGACAAACTTGAACGAAATCATCAGTTTTCTACAAAACTCTCATCTTAGCAACACAAATAAAACCCTAAATTTTTCTACAAACTTTCATAGCAAACGTGTCGAATATCTCGATTTTTTAATTTTACATATATATTAATCCAGATAACAAAATTAATAATAATAAGATATGTGTTGACTACAAATTTTTTTATAATTTATGACAGCAAAAATTAGTTTTTGTATAATTTATGAGGCATTTAAGATGTATTTCCGAAGAGGGTATTTCCTACTAGAACATTGTGTCACAAGTGCATCGTAAATGCATGTATCAATGTATATGATACGCATAAGTGTCGTAAGATTATCATGAACCAATGTTTGAAGGGTATCAATATTTTCCACTCTAAGGTTTAAACCCAAAACTGTTAAACATGTTCTCTAACACATGCAACCATGTATCTAAACATACCAGAAGCGTATCAACATCCTCGTATTGTTAAAATCATCGTATTCAATTCAAAACCAAATATATCTAACAAATTAGCAAACTAATTTAATTGTCAAAAACATGCCATAAACGTGTCATATATGTTCAATTTTATGCAACTAATCCATAAATATAGACTAGAAAAGTATGTATGCATTAACCATCCGAAACATGTTATAAGTGTATCAACCACATCATCTACAATCAGTTGTCAACTACACCATATTTAATTTAAACCCAAAACACATGTTAGAAGCATGTCAACAACACCATTTGTATAACATATCATCTACACAAAATACATCGTAAAAGCCTAAAGTTGATAAAACCTTGAAATCCAAATATGGTCTCCAGATAAATTATATATCCCCAAATATGTATTTAGAAAATTATCACAAGATGGTCCCATGGTAAAAGCCTGAAAGGTCTCCTAAAACACCCATGTTTAAATCTTACCAGCGTAAACATCTTAAATGATCATCTTTCTGCTATGGTTGGCTTTTTTCCTTGCCTAAAACGGCTATGTTCAATTCATAAATGATTAAGAATCCTCTTTGTACGTGTGTTATCTTTTGTTTATTCTTTTGGTTTTTGTTTCTTATGTCGATGGGTGAGACCCTTTCTTCTTAGGCTGTCTGTAAGTGTTGTTAAAAAAAGTGTATATATATATATACATATATATATATATACATATAGATATACATATACATATATATATATATATATATATATATATATATATATATATATATATATATATATATATATATATGGTTAAGATCATTTTAAAACTGCTGAATAAATTCATAACTACAAAACTCATCTGAACCATTAGATCATTTGATCAATGGCTTAAATTAATAATGGCATGATAGTAATAAAATTAAATTTTAAGGATATTTTGTATATGAGCCCGGGGTAATATAGATATTTTACTTTACTTCTTTCCATAACTAACATGATTTATTTTCATTTTAAATACCCATAATTTTCTCTTGAAAACTATTGAATCATCTTCAACCTTATTTGTCTCTTCCTCCCTCTCGTTTATATGGTGAAGAACATATGGAATCAACTCCTACTTTTAGTCATACTAAAAAACCTCCAAATGTTGGTTTCATCCATCTGATGCATATGAGATTTCGAATATTATGCATCACGATTCAAGGTATGGTTCTTCTATAATAAATTTAATTTTACATTACATATCAATTTTGGTTTTTTAGGTTCTTCTTAAAATTAGAAAAAAGTCCTAAAATGGTTCCTGGAATGATTTTATTATTATAAAATTATAAAACTGTCAAACTAGTAATACAATTAAAAAAACGGCCTAACAGGTTCGTGAAACGGATTCTATTTAAATCTTGAGTTTTTTGTTATATGGAATAAATCGTCTCAAATTCAAAGAGTAGAATTTATGCAAGTAACTTTAATTTCTTTAATTTTATTTATCTTGTTTTAACGTCGTTAGTTTCTTTTGTGGTTATAATAGTGGTTAGCGCATGTTGGATGAGATCAGTGACTAGCTAGCGAAACACCTGCATGATTTTAATTATGAAATAAATGAAAATAAGAAGTTTTTTGGTGGCAAAAGAGTTTAATGTAATAAATTCTTAAATGCATAAAAATAAAAATGGATATCAAGGTGACCAAAGCTTGTTTTATATCAAGAGAAAATTTCGAATATAGAATTATTAGAAGATTTAGGCTGAGATTTAATAATTATATAATTTATGTTAATCAAATGAAACATTTAATTTAGTTTTGGTGTTATATCATTTATTACCTATATAAACTTTGGCTTTGTTTGTGTGTTACTCTAGATTACATGTATGTAACTTTTGAATAGTTTTTTATACATATTTACATATATATATAACTTCATATTTGCTCTGGTCTATAGGATTACATATTTGTAAATAGACTATCAACATGAAAGATGGATGATTAGTATGAAGATTTACGTATGCTTAAATAGTCAATTTAAGCATGTGTAAAGCTCATTAAAGAATTATTGAATGTATTCTACTCATATATAAATAATTAATTTACAATATGCAAATAATTAACTCATTTGACATATGTGTAAATAGACTACTAACTTATAGATTTACATATATGTAAATAGTATAATCACACACATCTAAAGCTTTTATGTATATTTAAAATAGGATAATTGATTTGATTTCAAATCAATTTGCAATCATAATGAAGATTATATATATATATATATATATATATATATATATATATATATATATATATATATATATAAATAGACAACCAGCTTAAATATTTATATATGTAAATAGTATAATAACACATATGTAAAGCTTTTATGTATATGTAAAAAAATATAATTAGTTTGATTATTAATTAGTTTAAGGAAATGGAGCATCATATTTAAATAGACGATTAATATGGAAAATTGATTACGAGTAATGAAATTTAGATGATTGTAAATAGATGATTATATTTAAATAGTATATTTTTTCAAACGTAAAACAATTAATATATGTAAAAAAGACGATAAAATTTAATTTTTGATCATCTTTAAAATAAACGATCAATGTATTTGTTTGAGTATAATTTAGTGGGAATTAAATAGCAAAGAGAGAAAAAAATTATATGAAATTAAAGAATTGATTAATTAATTGAGTGGAGAGAGAAAAAAATTTGATGACCATTATACCCTTTTAATATATTTTTAAGTTTATAATATTGAAAAATTAATGAATGGCATTGATTAGTTTTTAAAGTTTTTGTACAAAATAAAGTTTACATTTGAACCTAACCTTTTATATATATATATATATATATATATATATATATATATATATATATATATATATATATATATATATATATATTGGTTTTTTTCAATTCTCTACCGTTTTTTTAAACACATATAACTTTTTTATACGATATTATTTTTTTTTTAAATTACACAATAAATCAAGTATTTTATCCTCTTTAATATGAGTATAGTATTGTTATACTTTTTTTAAAAAAATCAACACTTTTTTAAAACGTTTATGTGTTGTTCGTATAACTTGTATGATTATTAATTGTGTAATTATGAACATAACTAGCGTAATTATCATATAACTAGCGTAATTATCATATAACTTGCATAATTATAAATATAACTTGTGTAATTATTTTTTATAACATGGTTAATTTTACTTTGCGCAATAATAGTTATAACTTGCGCAATCATATACCTTTTATGCGTAATTATGAGGCAGGCGAAACTACCCCTCAGCGAAAAAACATGTGTCCCACCCTAGTGACTTTGTACGCTTCGCACGAAAATTACACTTTGTATTTTAACCGCTCTATATATATATATATATATATAAACTCTCCCGGAAAGAAAAACTTATATAAAATTAGAAGAAAACTAAAGAGGATATCTAAAGATTCAATTACCCTTTATCATATATTGTTACCAATGTAAAATTCATCATGACCTACGTATTAAATGTCAAAGGTCGGGTAAAAGTTGGGGATTTTTAGAACTTTAGTGCTAAGATAAAATGTTACGACATTGTATTTATCACCCATTTATGCTTTGGTGTGATAAACTAATGTTTGCAGTCATAAAGAACCACAGTTTTCAAGCCAGTAGCGATGGCTATTGACGGTGTGAGGGTAATATATATATACTAATATAGCAACATCCAATATGTCACGTGGCACAATTTAAAGGCTGATATTTTCCACGTGGTAGGCTATAAGATCCCCATACTTTATACCCGTTTTATTTAGGTGTGGATCTTATTATGGATTCGGTTGACACGTTTTCAAAAATGATCATTTAAATTCGTAAAATACCCCTTCAAACCCTAATTTTCCCTTTCCTTACATTTGTTTCTCTCGATTCATCTTCTCCAAATACTTGTGAAACCCTAGATCTTTCAACCGAGGTGTAACGATGCCAAGATCAAAGGCATCCCGTACGCAGGCAACCATCATGTTCATACAATCATCATTTATTTAGATTTATTATCTGTATTTCTTCACAAAACATGCTATTATACATTAACTTTTTCTGTTATGATTGATTATCTTTCAGATCTTAGTTCTTTGTTATAGTTAATCAACCAAGTTCTTCTAAGCTTTGAATTGTATTTTACATTTATCGATTTTTTCAAAAACAGACTTACCGACTCTTGCTCTAATTATCGGTTCTCTTTTAGATCTGGGTTCTTTGATGTTTCTTAACCAACTTATTAAGTTTGATTCGTATAAACTTCATCTGTGTTTTCTGTTTTATGTTGCATACACATGTTAGCTCCCTGATATCATCATCTGATTTTACAATTCACAATATGTGTTTTTCATGACTTATTTTGTAAGATCTAGGGTAATATGTTATGAAAATTTTAGACACTAACATTTTTTTAATTACTTTCATACAACCTACTTCATTTCCTTCACTTGATATACCCCTGGGGTTCTTTGCCATGACAGGAGGACGAACGGCACATTCCCAATTCCTAATACCATTAAATTTGAATGAAGACTCTCTTTGTTAGATCAAGCCTGGTGGCGAAGTTGCACAATTGTTATAGCAATCCACTTTGATTATTTGGGATGAAGCACCGATGATACATAAACACGCATTTGAGGCCTTAGACGGGACTTTTAATGGCATACTTAACCCTCAATCATCGAAGTCATGTGATATGTCATTTGGAGGGAAGGTAGTTGTTTTTAGAGGAGATTTTCGTCAAATTCTACTAGTTATACCAAATGGAACACGTCACGATATTGTTAATGCCTCATTAAATTCTTCCTACCTTTGGTCAAAATACAAGGTGTTAAGGTTAACAAAAAAAAACATGAGATTAACTATAGGAAGGGATGTATGTAACATTGAGCCAACAATAGAGTTTTCAAATAAGCTTATGCAGTTGGGGAAGGTAATATTGGTGATTGCGATAACTTTGATTCGGATATCGATAAACCTAAAGATCTTCTCATAACTTATTCAAATGATCTGATATTTGTGTTTAGTCAATTTTGTATATCCGAAAATTATTCAAAACTCAAAAAAAAGAATATAAAAACCTTCTTTCAAGAAAGAGCAATACTAGCACCTACAAATAAACATGTTCACAATATTAATGATCGACTGTTTGTATTATTCCCAAGCGAAAAGGAGTATTTGAGTTGTGATCGTCTATGCCAGTTAGATTATGTTCATGGTAATTTTGACGAAAGACCTTTCTCATGTGTTGTTTTGAATGGCCTTAAATCCTCTGGAATACCTAATCGTAAATTAGTTTTGAAGGTTGGTGTTTCTGTAATGTTATTAAAAAATATTAACAAAAAAATAGTTTATGTAATGGAACAAGATTACAGGTTATCTCTTTAGGCGGAAATTATATGAGGCAATAACATCGGCAACCGTACTTTTATCCTAAGACTTAGCCTAAAACCTTTAAATAAAAAGATTTCTTTCAAGTTCAAAAGAAAAAAATTCCTATTGGCTCTATGTTTTGCAATAACAATTAAAAAAAAATCTGAGACAATCATTATTAAAGGTTGGTTTGTATTTCAAAAGTCTCGTGTTTACTCATGCCCAGTTATACGCTGCTTTGTCCGGGGTTAAAAATAGAGATGATTTGAAACTATTACTTTTCGACAAGGAAAGAAGGCTTATATCTGCAATAAAAAACATGGTCTACAAAGAAGTTTTTACCAATTTGTAAATTCATTTTTTATGTTTCATATGTGTTAGCATTCATCCAAACTATTCGTATTTTACAAATATCAAATTTACTTTTTTTTTTGTTTAATATTATTATTCGCATCCCATGTGTCTCACAGGTTTATAATCTAGTGATGATATAAAAACACATGTCGTGTGTGTCGTTTTGACATGGCAATCTACCTTTTGCAGTCACAACACATCATTTCTAGCCTTCTAATCCGGATTTATACCATTGTGCGATGTCATGACAGTTTTACACCCTCCGTGAAGCGCGGCGGATGCCACCTAGTTTCTACTCAATAACAAAAATAAGAAAATGATATATGTTTTGATGTAAATTTGCATTTTAAATACAATATATAAGAACTTAAATATATAAAATGTAACACCTGCGAAATTTTCATATTAATTTTTGTCAATTAAATAATCATGGTTATATTTCAAGCGTGACTTCATGACTAAGTTTTAGATAAAACTTAATGTCTAAGCCTTGCGATACGACTAAATAATTAAGCTACGGATAAAACTTAACAATTATGCCTAAGTTTTAGATAAAATTAGAATGAAACTTAACGGCTAAGTTTTGGATAAAGCTTAATAGCTAAGACTTGGATAAAATATAAAATTTAATGGCTAAGTTTTGAATAAAATATAAAACTTAATTACTAAGTTTTGGACTTAATAGTTAAGTTTGGATAAAACTTAATAAGTAAGAAATACTTAATGAGTAAGAAATATTCATGTATAAATAAATGCCTCTTGCTTCATTTCATTTCATAACCTTTTGATTGTCTTCCCTACTTTCACACACGAAACTCTCATCTACCTTTCAAACACCATAAAGATAACCCGAGATTAGGAAACCGGTGTATGCTCTAGACAACAAGTATAGAAGTTCTGATTTAATCAAGTTGTTAGAAGCTCGTGACTTAATCCTTAAGTTAATTCGAGGTTCAGAAACAAAAGTTTATCAAGTTTAGAGGCTCTGTTCAATTTACCAGGTGAATACGATTAATACTTTCAAAACATTCAAATGATTTTATTTTGCCAAAATGGCATTAGTACGTTAACCATGTTAATGCATAGAGGTATTCTGCTAAAACATTTAGACCAGAAGTATATGTATGTTTGATCAAATTATATCCTGGGGATGGGTGAAAATCCCATACTGAGGCTGGTTCAGACTCAGTGCAGATCCGGAGAGTCCCGTAGTAAGACTTCCTGAGCACCAATACCAGTATATATGGAGGGGGGACTTCCGGTTGAAATAGACTGCTAAATGTGTGGTTTACCGTTAATTTATGATTAACTGTTTATCGTTATTCGTGCTGAAATATTTTTGCGTCAAATTAAATGTATTCACCAGCTTTTCGCTGATGTATTATTTTCAAACATTTTCAGGTAAACATGATTAAATATGTTTAGTCAGGTGTTAGTGCTGGATGGACTATGAATCCTAGGCATGGAAACCCTGTGATGAATATAGTAGCAAGAATAGTGCCGGAAGGACTAATGTTTCCTAGGCATAGACCTTGTGGCAAGTTTTGAATATCTATCATTGCGTTGAACAATGTTATGTAAAATTTTGGGTATTTAATCCCCAACGAATATATGAAAGTTTGTTTTTATAAATCATCAGATAAATTATGAAATGATTTTCCGCTGCGTAAACGTCTTTCAAGACAAGCAAATAAAAGATGAACAATAACGTGCACCAATCGGTCGCACTCCCGGGGTGCCCTGAAACCGGGGTGTGACAGGTTGGTATCAGAGCCACAGGTTTTAGCGAATTAGATACTTGCCTTAGTATCTAGGCTTTAACCAATATTAGAAATATTGCCTACTAAGAAAAGTAGCTAGATGCCTTGTTATACTGACATAATAAACGAACCTTATTTGTCGTAAACGATGAAGATACCTATCGAAGTATCCAATAATACTATTAACGAAAATTTCGAATCTTAGTATTAAGATACTCCCTCTTATTCTCGTTGTAGAATGTCAAAGAACAATGAAAGTAGACCCGCGGTGTATACTAGAGGGAATCGTAAGATAATTAACGAAGATGAAGATTGTGTGGCCCAGAAAGCCGAAATACAAAGGATGATTGCTGAGGGAATTAAGGACGTGATTCCTACCATAATCTCAGCATTGAAAGAGAAAGAACCTCCCAGCCAAACTAAAGAAGTTTCAAGATCTAGAAAGAAAGATGATGATCGTTATAGCTCGAGTGGTGAAAATTCCGAAGATGAAACGCCTAAGAAAAGGAAGAAACAGGATGGATGCTAAAATCGAACATTTGAAGCGTGTAAACCTACTGAATTTTCAGGCAACGAAGGAGCAATTGCAGCCATCCGATGGCTGGAAAAGATCGAAGCAGTCTTAGCCATTAGCAAGTGTGCTAAAGAGGACATGGTTCTGTTCGCCTCACATTCTTTCAAGGATGAGGCATTGGAATGGTGGAACTCTGTTATTCAGTCGAAAGGACGAGATAAGACTTATGCAATGACTTGGGATGAATTTCGTGCATTGGTAACTCAAAAGTTCTGCCCAATGAACGAAAACGAGAAAATCACCAATGAATTTCTGAATCTTCGAATGGTTGGTTCAGATAACCAGGGGTATAATACCAAATTCTTTGCATATGCCCGACTAGTGCCACATCTTGTGACACCCGAATGCAACATGATAAGTCGCTATATTTGGGGGCTGGTCAATGAAATTCGTGATATGGTGAAGGCGGTCATGCCACAGACAATAGAGTCTGCGGTAGAGTTAGCTGGGCTTTTGACAGATGGAATGGTTAGAACCCAGGAAGAGAATAAGAAGAAAGAGGTGGCCCATAAACCGAATATAGAGACAAAGAAATTTGATAAAGGGCCCGGAAAGAAAGAAGATTCATACTCCCTCCCCAGGTGCAAAACGTGTGGGAAGAGACAACAGGAAGATGTAGATCCACTCTATTTGCAACTACTGCAAGACTTCAGGACATACTTCTGAGGCTTGCTACAGGAAAAGGGTGATAACTTGCTTCAACTGCAATGAAAAAGGCACTACAAGTCTGAATGCCCAAAGCTAATAAAAAGGCGGTGCTGGATCTGGAACCAAGACAGATCCTGGTGTGAAGAAGACGGCACGGGCATTTGTGATGAATGCTCGTGAGGCTGCTAACTTGCCGGACGTCATTACCGGTACACATCTTATCAATAACTTTATTCTAGAATTTTATTTGATTCTAGTGCAAACCAAAGCTTCATAGACTATAAGTTTTGTAGTTTATTAAATGAACCTCTAGTAAAGTCAGACAAATCCTATGAAGTTGAAACCGCAAACGGAGATATAGTTAAAATCTCAGAATCCTTAGATAACGATAGGATTACTCTTTCTAATCATGTCATCCCTGTGAAACTTTTGCCTATGACATTAGCGGGATTTGACGTGGTACTTGGTATGGACTGGTTGGGCTCGAACCAAGCTCATATCATTTGTAATCAAAAGCTTATTAAACTTTGTGCGCCTACCGGAGAAGAGATTATTGTCAAGGGTGACAAACCAACAAATCATGTTGGAATAATCTCAATGTTAAAAGCAACCAAATGCTTAAGGGAAGGATGTCTAGCATATCTGATCACTGTATCAGATGACAAAACGAAGAAAAAGATTGAAGACGTGCCAGTTGTAGCTGAATTTACCGACGTCTTTCCAGATGAATTGCCAGGGATTCCACCTAATCGAGAAGTTGAATTTAGAATTGATCTGGTACCGGGTACATCACCAATAGCTAAAGCCCCGTACAGATTAGCTCCAACTAAAATGAAAGAATTAAAGCAACAATTAGATGAACTGTTAGAGAAGGGATTTATCCGGCCGAGTTCTTCGCCTTGGGGAGCTCCAATTCTATTTGTAAAGAAGAAGGATGGATCAATGCGTATGTGTATTGATTATCGTGAGCTGAACAAGGTAACCATCAAAAATCGATATCCACTTCCTCGAATCGATGATCTATTTGATCAACTTCAGGGAGCGTGTTACTTTTCTAAAATTGATCTGAGATCAGGTTATCACCAGCTCAAAGTTCAAGAAGAAGATACTCATAAACCTACATTCCGAACTAGATACGGACATTATGAGTTCACAGTTATGCTCTTTGGACTCACTAATGCCCCTGCAGCTTTTATGGATATGATGAATCGGATTTGTAAACCCTATTTAGATAAGTTCGTAATCATGTTCATAGATGATATTCTTATTTATTCCAAAACTCAAGATGAACACGCGAACCATCTTAAAATACTACTTGAAGTACTGAGAAACGAGAGATTGTACGCTAAATTCTCGAAATGTGAATTTTGGCTTACGGAAGTACAATTTCTTGGCCACGTTATCAACGCTAAAGGCATTCAAGTAGATCCTTCCAAGATTGAGGCTATTTCTAAATGGGAAACCCCTGCATCCCCATCTAAAGTTCGTAGTTTTCTTGGATTGGCCGGATACTACCGTCGATTCATTCAAAACTTTTCTCGAATCGCTGCCCCTCTCACATCTTTAACTCGAAAATCCGTAAAATACGAATGGGGACCAAAACAGGATGAAGCATTCAAGACTCTTAAAGAAAAGTTAACAAATGCACCCATCCTGACTTTACCATATGGTACTGAAGATTTTATCATTTATTGTGATGCTTCACACATTGGTCTTGGATGTGTGTTAATGCAAAGAAATAAAGTTATCGCCTATGCATCACGTCAACTAAAAACACACGAGAAGAATTATACGACTCACAATTTGGAGTTGGGCGCCATAATCTTTACGCTAAAGATATGGAGACACTATCTTTATGGAGTTAAATTTAATATCTACACTAACCATAAGAGTTTAAAATATATCTTTGGTCAGAAGGAACTAAACATGAGACAGAGAAGATGGATGGAAATCCTAAGCGATTATGACTGTGAAATCTGTTATCATGAAGGTAAAGCCAATGTTGTGGCTGATGCCTTGAGTAGAAAAGAAAAAGAAAAGCCAAAAAGGGTTCGTGCTTTAAGGCTTGATCTTCAGATTGACTTACTTAGTCAATTGAAGCATACACAGAAAATAGCTCTACAAGAGATAGAAAAAGAAGAAGGAATGAAGGGAATGCTTGATCAGTTGGTCAAAAGAGACGATGAACTAATCAGATTAAATAAGAGAATCTGGGTGCCAATTGCTGGTAATCTTAGAGAAAGAATACTTGAAGAAGCTCATAAGTCTAGATATACAATGCATCCAGGGAGCAATAAAATGTATAAGAATCTGAAAACTAACTACTGGTGGATAGGTATGAAAAAGAGCATTGCATTGTATGTTGCAAAATGTCTTACATGCTCTCAAGTTAAGGCAGAACACCAGAAACCTTCGGGTCTATTGCAACAACTTGAACTACCTGTCTGGAAATGGGAAATGATAACCATGGATTTTATTACTAAACTTCCTCGAACAAGTCGTAGGAATGATACTATCTTGGTTATCATTGATCGACTAACTAAGTCCGCCCATTTCATTCCAATGAAAGAAACATTTAGCATGTATAAGTTAGCGCAATTGTACGTCAATGAAATAGTGACTTTACATGGTGTGTCATTATCCATCGTGTCAGATAGAGACAGTCGTTTTACGTCTCGATTCTGGCAAAGCTTTCAAAAAGCGTTAGGAACCCGATTAAATCTAAGCACTGCTTATCATCCGCAAAGAGATGGGCAAAGCGAAAGAACGATCCAAATGCTAGCAGATATGCTTCGAGCATGTGTGATAGACTTTGGAGGCAGTTGGGATAATCATCTACCTCTAATGGAATTCTCCTATAACAATAACTATCACTCAAGCATCCAAGCAGCACCATTTGAAGCCTTATACGGTAAAAAATGTAGAACACCTGTGTGCTAGTCTGAAGTCGGAGAGAATCAAGTGTCTGGACCTGAAATAGTCCAAGAGACAATTGATAAAGTAATACGGATCAGAGAAAGATTGAAGATAGCTCGCAATTGTCAGAAGAGTTATGCCGACAAAAGACGTAAGCCACTAGAGTTTAACGTCGGTGACAAGGTCTTACTAAAGGTGTCACCATGGAAAGGCATTGTACGATTCGGAAGGAAGGGAAAGTTAAGTCCTCGATTTGTTGGACCCTTTGAAATCTTAAAACGAATCGGACCAGTAGCCTATCAACTAGAATTGCCAAATGAGATGAATGGGGTACACAATGTATTTCATGTGTCAAACTTAAGTAAATGTTTGGCTGATGAATCGCTAGCAATGCCATTACAAGATGTAGAGGTTAACGAAAAGTTGAAATTTATCGAACGACCTCTTCAAATCGAAGATCGTCAAAAAAAACATTTAAAGAGACGGAAGCTAGTATTGGTAAAGGTAAAATGGAACTCTAGACGAGGTCCTGAATATACGTGGGAATTAGAATCAGAAATGAAAAAGAAATATCCACAATTATTCCAATAAATCCCGAGGACGAGATTTAAATAAAGGTGGGGAGGATGTAACACCTGTGAAATTTTCATATTAATTTTTGTCAATTAAATAATTATGGTTATGTTTCAAGCGTGACTTCATGACTAAGTTTTAGATAAAACTTAATGTCTAAGCCTTGCGATACGACTAATAATTAAGCTACGGATAAAACTTAACAATTAAGTATTGGATAAAACTTAATGCCTAAGTTTTAGATAAAATTAGGATGAAACTTAACGGCTAAGTTTTGGATAAAGCTTAATAGCTAAGACTTGGATAAAATATAAAACTTAATGGCTAAGTTTTGAATAAAATATAAAACTTAATTGCTAAGTTTTGGACTTAATAGTTAAGTTTGGATAAAACTTAATAAGTAAGAAATACTTAATGAGTAAGAAATATTCATGTATAAATAAATGCCTCTTGCTTCATTTCATTTCATAACCTTTTGATTGTCTTCACTACTTTCACACACGAAACTCTCTTCTACCTTTTAAACACCATAAAGATAACCCAAGATTAGGAAACGGTGTATGCTCTAGACAACAAGTATAGAAGTTCTGATTTAATCAAGTTGTTAGAAGCTCGTGACTTAATCCTTAAGTTACTTCGAGGTTCAGAAACAAAAGCTTATCAAGTTTAGAGGCTCTGTTCAATTTACCAGGTGAATACGATTAATACTTTCAAAACATTCAAATGATTTTATTTTGCGAAAATGGCATTAGTACGTTAACCATGTTAATGCATAGAGGTATTCTGCTAAAACATTTAGACCAGAAGTATATGTATGTTTGATCAAATTATATCCTGGGGATGGGTGAAAATCCCATACCGGGGCTGGTTCAGACTCAGTGCAGATCCGGAGAGTCCCGTAGTAAGACTGCCTGAGCACCAATACCAGTATATATGAAGGGGGGACTTCCGGTTGAAATAGACTGCTAAATGTGTGGTTTACCGTTAATTTATGATTAACTGTTTATCGTTATTCGTGCCGAAATATTTTTGCGTCAAATTAAATGTATTCACCAGCTTTTCGCTGATGTATTATTTTCAAACATTTTCAGGTAAACATGATTAAATATGTTTAGTCAGGTGTTAGTGCTGGATGGACTATGAATCCTAGGCATGGAAACCCTGTGATGAATATAGTAGCAAGAATAGTGCCGGAATGACTAAAGTTTCCTAGGCATAGACCTTGTGGCAAGTTTTGAATATCTGTCAGTAGACAAAAAGTTTTGTAAACATTGCGTTGAACAATGTTATGTAAAATTTTGGGTATTTAATCCCCAACGAATATATGAAAGTTTGTTTTTATAAATCATCAGATAAATTATGAAATGATTTTCCGCTGCGTAAACGTCTTTCAAGACAAGCAAATAAAAGATTAACAATAACGTGCACCAATCGGTCGCACTCCCGGGGTGCCCTGAAACAGGGGTGTGACATAAAATATGGATTCTAGAATACCAAATTAATCAAATGATCGAGACTTTCAAAATTAAATATGCAATCCGGTCCGACCACCCAACCCATTTCATTAGTCCCACTAGTAACCAGTTAGTTTAACTAGCAACAGCCCAAATAGGCATAAGTGAAAACAAGCAAATGAGCTAATGGACTACATGTCCATGAGGTAAGATCCACTCTATACTTCTACAGTTCTACTGTTCTGCACTTCTGCTTCATGTTGAAAAAGCCGAATACTTAAAAGACGTTATTGAATTTGAATGATAATAGGCACGTCATGATTCCAATTTCCAACTCAAGAAATTTTAGGGTGTTATATATTTTTTAAAGAATGACATGATAGAAAAGTACTATCTACGTCATTTACCACTTAAATTTTTGATCTATGAACCCCATTATATCAAAAACAACACCTTAGACCCATTTGTTAGCGCGTCAAACCCGAACCCATTTAGTTAAAACAAGAATGAGATAACCTCATCACTCAACTTAATCCAAATCTTACATATAAACACGTCTACAACAAATATATGCGTAAATAATACGCAACTAAAAGACGTACCCGGTGCTATACTTAGCTCCCATTTTACGTAGGGGCCGGATCACTTCATGATCTGATGTACGCAACTTTACCCTACAATTTTTGTAGAAGGTTGTTTCTCACGGGTTGAATCGATAACCTCAAGATCAAACATATGCAACCATGATCACAAACTCTAAATCAATGATCAAAGGAAAGCCACAAAAGATCAAGAGGATGGAGAATATTGCAAGTAAATGGCAAAACTTTTGTTCAAATATTCCTAAATTATCTTCACATAAACAACTTTATTGTACTCAAACTCAAGCTTCACGTCTCACAACTCCTAAGCCAATTATGATCATAACAACCTCATCTTGCATAAGCATCATTCATCCACATGTTTCTAGCACTAATCGGACTTTCTTTTTGCCTACTTTCATCCCATTATCTTGACCATTATGGTGTTGCTAACATCTGATCCATAGATCTTCGTCAATAGTGATTCCTACATCTGTAACAACAAAAACTATTAGTGAAGGTAGTCTAGGCTTTACTTATGGTGTTAACCGGTTGATATTTAAGTCAAAACGTACTAGAAACTATTTTAAAACTGTTTTACGAAAGGATAAAAACTGATGATAGCTTTTAAATATATCAATGGTATTGGAATAGATATATACCGAACAAAAACACAACATCATGTGAATTTTAGGTATATGAAGAACTAATTTCCAATTTCATTACAAACAAACCCTCGTTCTTGCTAAAATACAAGAATAAAAGAAAAGGTAACACTGTAGATATTGGCGTGCATGTCACCCTATTATTGACTTAAATAGAACTTGATCTTAATGTTATATGCAAGTTGCAACAAATTCTATAATGAGATATCCCATGAAAGTTATTGGGATCAAAAAGTGAACTTCTAGACAAAAACCACAAAACCCAAAATCAAGGACAAAATTGTAATGTAGCAGCTGCGGGTTAGTAAAAGTGAGAAAAAAGGTTAACAACCCACTACTCTAATGACAAACAAACGTACCCAGTAATATCCCATTCGTAGAGTAGGGTCTAGGAGGGTGGGATGATGGAAACCTTACCTCTATCCTTGTAGATTAAGAGGCAGCTCCCAAATGAGACCCACAGCTCAACAGACCTTCCTCTTTTTTCCTATGATATAAAATACAAAAACATAAGTGAATACTAGTAGTAGAAAAGAAAGGAAAAGGACATGAAAAAGGAAGCACGAAAAACCTAGAAAGTATACGTCAAGACATGCAAACAAAAATGGTAGGACATGCCAAGACACGAAGACAAAGCTAAGGCAAAGCTATACGTCTTACTAAAAATCCCTAACCTTTTATCATACGTGTCCAAAAACTCCCATCACCGATCCGATGTGCCCGCAGAGGTGCAAGTCTAACAAATCCCAATTAATTTGTTTCTCCCACATCAGATTGGGTCTTCGTGTGCTCCTTCTACCCTCCACAATGAGTCACCACGTTTACTATAGGTGTCACCATTTTTCTGCTTTGCACATGCTTAAACCATCTCAATCCCCCCTCTCTTATCTTTCTTATATGGGATGTGTCACCCCGAGTTTATCTCGAAAACTTCTACTTATCCAATCTAATCTTGTGTGCCCACACATCAACAACATTCACTCTATCATACCTCCAACTTTCACTCATGTGTCTTCTTGATGGCCCAAAACGCCATAGTACATTTAAAAGGACTCTTGTAAGTTGAGTAATTAGAAGCTCCATTGAATGCAAACAAACATGATAAAGCTTGAGATCTCAATCTCTCAACAAGGTTCTTAGAATGCCCGTTCAATATCTCCAGAAGTCTTTTAGCATTGTCGAATGACTTGCTAAAACACCACCATGAACTTTTTTAATCAATAAATCTTGAATGAAGCCTTTAGGTATACATAACTTAGACATTGTTTTAGAGGAAGCTAACTTGAGAAGAACCAATAGTTCGAGCAAAATTTGGATAAGTTCCACGTTATTCTTTGACAATAGAATCCATGGCTCGAGCTTCCAAAATAGACTAAGATATACTTCGAGAATGAGCATCTACCACAACATTAAGGTAGATACAAAGGAGTGCATTTAAAGAATGTCATGGGTTTAGCTTATAATGGCCACTAATGTATTTAAGAGCCGCATTCAAGTGGCTAGGACAAATGATCAATAGCTTTGATAATGGCATAGAACTCCTTATGGCATGTGCTATAATTAAGCTTGGATCCATTGAGCTTCTCTCTAGGTCGTTTTTCATATGAGGACCGCCCAATCCCAACACCGCTTGCATCAAATTTAAGCTCTAAATGCATGTCAAAATTAAGTAAAGTAGGTGTTGCTGCTAAACTAAGTTTTCTTTCAAAAATTCAAAGTCGGTTGAGTAGATTTTACCAATCAAAAGTAGCAAGAAACTGATAAGAACCGAATTGGAAGGATCAATGGAATAACTACAATTTCAGATTGGTTACAAATTGATCCTCTCAATCATATGCACAATTACCTCCCTGCCTAATTTAAGTAATTATCCTAAATAACCTCCATGTCTAATTTTAGCATCTATTTCAAAGACTAAAATAAAGGTGAAGCTTGCAGCAATCCACTAGAATAAATGGGCCTATAGTCATCTCTTTTTCTTTGTCTAGTATTTTGATTATTGTGTTCGTGTATATTAGACAATCATTAGACATGTTTATATATTAGAGGGCTTAATATGTAATTATTTACTCTATTTATATTCCTGTAATCTTTGATCACAATTACAATACACAATACAATTACTCTGATTCACTTGGTATCAGAGCCAAGTTTATCTAACCCTAATTCTGCCGCCATTCTTCTTCTTCCCTGTTACTGTTCCTTTTTCGATCTGCAGCCTTCTGCACTCATCTTCTTCATCATCAAAATCCTACACCACTCCAACCATGGCCCTTCTTGTCCAATTCTCCTCAACCGACAAACATAGTCACAATTCTCACAAGTTTGGTTTTACCCTTTCACCATCTAACTATGGTCATTGGAAAACCATGATACATCCATTCCTTGTCACAAACAAACTTTTTGATTACATTGATGGTACCATTCCATGTCCCGAACCCACCCTCACTGTTCCAAACACAAATTCAGAATTACCCCCTACAACTCAGCCAAATCCTAACTATACGACGTGGGTCTCAAATGATGCCCACGTACGCATGCTGCTCCTGTCCACGATCTCTGAAGGCGCATTCCCACACGTTCAGGGCACCACTTCTCGAGAATTATGGTTAGCCCTGGAACGTGCTTTTGCCCCGCATACAATCTCTCGTGAATATACTCTGAAATCACAGCTGCTCCGAATCCAGATGAAACCTGATGAGTCCTCTACTGATTATCTTACCCGGGCCAGATCGTATGCTGATGCCTTAGCCAACATAGGCGAACCTGTTAAAGAAAAGGACCTGGTCATGCTTGTTGTGACTGGACTTCGTGAGGAATATGATGGTTTCAAATCCCACATTGTTGGTCGTTCCTCCCCCACACCCTTTTCTGATTTGTTTGCTTTACTTGCTGATCATGATTACATGGTCAAGAAACCAGATCTGCCCCCTACTCAGGCTTTCACGGTCACAAGCAGCCGTCCCTCATCGTCTTCTGCAGCCTATTCATTACCTGCTGATACTATTCAGGCTCTTCAGCAGGTTATGTCCCAGCTGGGTCTACAAGTTCAACCACAAGCATCACAGCAGCAGCCCCTGTCCAAGCCGCAAGCTTTCTATGGGGCTCGAGGTCGTGGTCGAGGCCCCTCCAATCGTGGTCGTGGAGGACGTAGCAGCTCTCGTTACAACAATCATGCCATCAACAATCTCTATGACAACAACAGAACTAATAGAGGTCAATTTACTTGGGCATCTAATCAGAATACTGTTTTTGGTACTTGTAACAGGTGTGGAATAGGGCACATTCCGTCTCACTGTCCTAACAGGGATCCCAATACTCTAAAGACATCATCACCAACAGCAAACTTTGCTGACTATCGCTCACAGGCATCAACATCATGGCTACCCGACACTGGATGCAATGGTCACGCTGTCATGGATCATACAAACCTTGATCACTCAGAACCATACTATGGTAAGGATTCTCTTTATGTTGGCAATGGTAAAAGTTTACCCATTCTACACATTGGTTCAACAAAATTCATTCTCCACACAAGACTTTTACACTTTCTAATATTCTTCATGTTCCACAACTTAAACGCAACCTTCTTTCTGTTCAAAAATTTTGTCAAGATAATAACGTGTTTTTTGAATTTCACTCGAGTTTTTTTGCTGTGAAGGACACGTCTACACGGAAAACCCTCCTCACGGGTCCAAGTGAAAACGGGCTCTACTCCATTTGTCTACCATCCATTCGTCCTCTTCACAAAGTGGCCTTCTCTGCTGTTCGTACCTCTACTGATACATGGCATCGAAGACTTGGACATCCTCATCCAGATCTATTGAAGTCTATGTTATCTATTTTTTCTCTTCCAGTTAGTAATAAAAGTTTGTCATCATCTTGTACTTCATGTCACATGGGGAAATCTTCAAAACTTCATTTGTTTCCTTCAACATTTAAGAGTACTCATGTTTTGGATTTAATTTTTTGTGATGTGTGGGGTCCTGCCCCGGTTAAATCTTTTAATGGTGACTCTTATTTTTTGTTATGTGTTGATCACTTTACCCGTTATATGTGGATTTTTCCTTTGAAACACAAATCCGATGTATGCCTTACTTTTAAAAATTTTCATGCTATGATTGAACGACAATTTCAGACCAAACTCAAATCGGTCCAAACCGATTGGGGTGGAGAGTTTCGACCTCTCTCCCCATTTTTTACCTCTCACGGTATCATTCACCGCCTCTCTTGTCCTCACACCAGTGAGCAAAACGGTTTTGTAGAGAGACGTCATCGTCATGTGGTTGAAACGGGTCTTACCCTTCTCGCTCAATCAGGTGTTCCTAAAAAATTTTGGCATTTTGCATTTGATACAGCTGTATATCTCATCAATCGGATGCCATCTAGGGTCGCTTCCAAAATTTCTCCCTTTCAACATCTATTCAACCGTCCACCTGATTTCTCTTTTCTTCGTGTTTTTGGATGTCAATGCTACCCTCACTTACGTCCTTATAATCCTCACAAAATGGATTTCCGCTCCTTACCGTGTGTTTTCCTTGGTTATAGTCCATCTCATTATGGCTATCGTTGTCTTGATCTGACCACACATCGGCTCTATGTTGCACGGCATGTTCGGTTTAACGAACAACATTTTCCTTTTCTTGACAAATCTTCAACACCTTCTACCTCACCTTCCACCGTTCCATCTCCGTATGTCTCTTCCTTTCCAACCCACCAACCTGAAACTGACCCTACATCCACCTCCTCACCAACTCGTCCAACAAGCCCACACATCCCACCCACACACTTCACAAACCCACCTTCTCCATCACCCTCCCCATCACCCCAACCCACCCACACCCAATCCACATCTCCCACGGAGACCACCCATACCACCAACTCATCTACGGCCGCCACTACATCTGACTCCACTGTCCCAACACCTCCACCACCTCCACCACCACCCACTCGCACTCGTCCAGCCAATCTTCGTCCAAATCCTCCCAAAACCAACAGATATAACCCCGCCGCCTATCATACCACCACTTCCTCTACCGATGTTGAACCTACCACTTTCACTATTGCTAACAAAAGTCCTGAATGGCGTCATGCCATGTCTGAGGAATACAACGCTCTTATGAACAATGGCACGTGGACACTTGTTCCACCAGTTTCGAATGCCAATATAGTTGATTGCAAATGGGTGTATAAAATTAAACGGGATCAACATGGTGCTATCAAACGATATAAGGCTCGACTTGTTGCCAAAGGTTTCAAGCAACAACCTGGTGTTGATTACCACGAAACCTTCAGTCCCGTGGTTAAAGCAACTACTATTCGAGTTGTTCTTTCACTTGCGGTAACTTGTGGCTGGTCTCTCAGACAACTTGATGTTCACAATGCCTTCTTACATGGGGATTTAAAAGAAACTGTCTATCTGAAACAACCACCCGGCTTTGTGGATCCTGCCAGACCGAACCACTTATGTCTCCTCCGCAAATCACTATATGGCCTAAAGCAGGCACCTCGAGCATGGTTTCAGCAGTTGTCTCGGGCTCTTCAGCATTTGGGATTTCAAGGGTCCAAAACTGATCCTTCTCTTTTTATTTATTGTTCTGGCGGTACACTTCTCTATATGTTGGTATATGTTGATGACATCATATTGACAGGCAACAATCCCACAGCGATTGATAATATGGTTCGGAGCTTGAGTTCCTCCTTTGCACTTCAAGACATGGGTCCCTTATCTTATTTTCTGGGTATTGAGGTTCAGTCACATGACTCTGGCTTGATTCTTTCTCAAAGAAAGTACATTATGGAGCTCTTAACCAAAGCAGGACTTTCACAATCTAAGCCTGTTAGCTCTCCGTGTTCTACAACCGTTCCTCTGACCCTTGGTGACAGTCCAAGTTTTGAGGATCCGGTTCGGTATCGTCAGATTGTGGGGGCTTTACAGTATTTGACCTTAACTCGTCCGGACATAGCATTTGCTGTTAATAAAGTCTGTCAGTTTATGCACTCTCCCACTACCAATCATTGGTCTGCTGTTAAACGAATCCTTCGGTACTTGCAGGGTACCTTGAACCATGGTCTTCTTTTCCAACGGTCTTCTGGCTCCACTTTGCATGCTTATACAGATGCCCATCATCACCCTCTTACCGCCTACTCTGATGCTGATTGGGCTGGTTGTCCCGATGACCGTCGATCCACAGGGGGATTTGCTATATATCTCGGATCTAATCTTGTTTCTTGGTCGGCTCGAAAACAACGAACTGTCTCTCGGTCATCGACTGAATCTGAGTACAAAGCATTAGCTGACACTGTTGCTGAACTTACTTGGTTAGACTCACTTTTGCGTGAACTTCGTGTTCCTATGAAATCAGCTCCAATCTTATGGTGTGACAATCTTGGTGCTACGTATTTATCTGCTAATCCGATCTTTCATGCACGCACCAAACATGTTGAAGTTGACTTTCATTTTGTCCGAGAAAAGGTTGCTCAAGGAAGACTAGCGGTTCAATTTATCTCTACACATGACCAGATTGCCGATATATTTACAAAACCATTATCTTCAGAGAGACTTATGACTTTACGGGACAAGCTACAGCTCGTTTCCCGCGCTTAGCTTGAGGGGGAATATTAGACAATCATTAGACATGTTTATATATTAGAGGGCTTAATATGTAATTATTTACTCTATTTATATTCCTGTAATCTTTGATCACAATTACAATACACAATACAATTACTCTGATTCACTGTGTATTTGGAGATCTGCCTATCTCGAATCAGGCCAACTATCCTTTGTTATTTTAGATTTCAGTTAATCGAATTTTCAAGTTTCTATTATTGGTTCCATTGTCGGAAAACGATGGTGTAGACCCGGAGCAACAATACTTCACCAAAAAGGGGTTCTAATCCTGATATGATTGCTTCACAACTTGCAGCCATTGCCTCACGATTGGATTCTTTTAAAACCTTAAAAGACGATGTCGTAGAGTTCAAATCCCAAGCCAATCCTAAACAGAAACCACTCCGTCAATTTAGCCGCTATGATGATGGAAGGTTCAAGCAATATGAAGCTAGGGAAAGCTACTGGAGGCGCAATCACCGGTTTAGGCCTTCTACAAAAATTATTTTTTCCCACATTCAATAGCAGTGACCCGCGCGGCTGGATTTTAAAGGCAAAAAAAGTTTTTTCAATACCCCGATATTCCTGATAAGGAGAAAGTTGATGTTGATTCAATGCACTTGGAAGGAGCACGCTAGATTTCTATTCATGGCTTTCTGCAGATCAGTCAGTTACAGAACTGGTTAGTGCCCTCACAAAAAAGTTTGACCCTGCAGAATTCCAAAATCCTGACGAGTACTTATGTAGCATTAAACAAAACGGGTCAGTCCAAGAGTATAGGCAGAAGTTTGTTAAAAGATCATATCGGGTTTCAAACCAGCCCGAACACTGCTTGTTGGGAGTATTCTTAAACGGGTTAAAGGAAGAACTAAGGGTGGATGTTCGAATCCACAAACCTCGTACAGTCTATAATGCTATGAGTTTAGCATTAGAATTTGAATCAAAGGCAGGTTACAACTGATTTAGGCAGAGTTCAAAACCCACTACCACCGCCAAAACCTCTTCATCGGTCGTTACTTCTTCTACCACCAATATCCCAACCGAAACCCCTTCATACATTTCCCTCTTTGCATTTCTGATGAGGAGATACAGTCCGGTTCACAAAAGGGTTGTGCTTTCGATGTGGGGAGAAATTTGGTCCCAGACATCACTGTAAATTGGGAACTTTCAAAGCCTTAGAGATCGCTGATGTAGAAGATGAAGCAACAGCATTAAACGAGCAGAATAGCTCAAGTGAAATGGTTGAGATTAGCCTCTCTTTGGTCAGTCTACACTAACTACAATGAAGCTTCAAGGAGTTATAGGTACAATTGAGGTGCTAGTGTTGATTGACATGGGTCAACCCATAAATATAGTTCAAGCAAATTAGGCTAAAATTTTATGATATTAACTGTTAATGGTCAAGAATATAAGCTACAAGGACTGCAACCAGAAGCTTACAACTCTGCTACATGTCACCACGTCGCCATCGAACCGTTTGAGGAACAATTGATGATTGGGGCAGGTCCGTTTTTGCTTAATCGACTTGAGGAGAAGTCTTTTTACCAGGCGGGAAGTAATGATAAGAACCGAATTGGAAGGATCAATGGAATAGCTACAATTTTAGATGGGTTACAAATTGATCATCTCAATCATATGCACAATTACCTCCATGCCTAATTTAAGTAATTATCCCAAAAATTACCTTCATGTCTATTTTCAACATCTATTTCAAAGGCTAAAATAAAGGTGAAGCTTTCAGCAATCCACTAGAATAAATATGCCTATAGTCATCTTTTTTTCTTTGTCTTGTAATTTGATTATTGTGTTCTTGCATTTGGAGATCTGCCTATCTCGAATTAGGCCAACTATCCCTTGTTTTTTTATATTTCAGTAAATCGAATTTTCAAGTTTCTATCAGAGACTTTTAATTAACAATCTACAGAGAAAAGGCAAGTCATGAAAAATCCTTATCTCTAAAGTGGGTCATGATTTCATTGCTACCACTTAAAGTTTCCATCTTTAGAAACCACATAACCAAGAAAGACAATAATATGTACCATGAAATCACATTTCTTCATATTATTGTAAAGTTTGTCTCCTCAAAAGGTACAATCTTCTGAAAAGATCTAAATGCTCTTCTAGGGATCTTGAGTATGCAAGAATAACATCAAAGTACACAAGAACATACTGCTAATGAAAAATCTTAGGACTTTATTGACCTCATGAAGTTGTTTGAAGCACTAAGCAAACCAAATGGCATAACAAGCCATTCAAAGAGACCTCTTTTGATTTTAAAGCTAGTTTTCACTCATCCCAATCCTTCATTCTATTTTGGTAATATATCATATCAACCTTCAGAAACACAAAAGCTATGTACTCAAGTCACAAGGAGTGTGCGCCTATGCACTCAAGCAAGGAAAGGCCTAGGCGCCTTAGATATGAGCGAGGTGATGATCTTGAAAAAGCGCATGTGAGACGCTCACTAGAGTTCGTCACAGTCCCGCACACAGGCGCATGACACGATCGCCCTCCAGAACCAAAACCTGACTAAAGAAGATCCTAAAGTAGAAATAAAGTTGGAGATAAAGAGGAACCAAGATTTGGACACGAGAAAAGCCAACTCTAGAGAGACCGTAGATGTGAAGTACACACCAAAATTAAAAGCCGTATTTTTCTTCTAAAATTGAAGATTGTTTTAAAGATAATATGTGGCAACCGAATTATATATTTTGGAATTATTCTTCACTTCTATTATTTTGATCACTAGAAACAAATATATATTTTAAAAAGAACATTAATTATTGTTATTCTATGTATTGTAGAAAGATATTATAGAATAATTTTTCATACTTGTAGAATAGTACTAAATTTATTAAGTTTATATGCCTAATATTTATATTTTTTATTCTTCTATTACTGCACTTTTGTTATCTCACAAATGCGCTTAAATTCTACCTTGCGCCTTTAACTACCTAGCGCACGAAAAAACCATGTGATTATCTAATCTAGGTATGGGTTATGTATAATTGAAAAAGCAAGATAGCCATATGAGAATTTCATCACCGTTCCTTCTATCTTTACTCTTCCTTCCTCAAGCACACCCTACCCACCTACTCTTGGAGGGCTTCAAAGTTCCATGTTCCAACATTCATTGTGAGCCTCTTTTAAGGATGTGATTTCTAGGCATATCCATTTTAAAGGATTTAGGTGATACTAGTTGGTTTAGAAAGAAAAAAGATACGCCAACAACAAACAACAAGAAATTGATCTAAATAGAGCTTAAGGGTGGAAACCTAAGCTTTAATATCAAAATAGAAGTGAAATCAAAGGTTAGATTTAAATTTCTAGACGAAAACCTTGAAACCATAATTGAAAACAAAATTGCAATGTAGTAATTGTTACCAATTAGTAAAATAAGAAGAAAGGCAAATAACCCACTACTCTAATCTTTAAAAGATATTAATCCACCAAGATTTATAAGGAAACTAAACACTTCACACTACCAAGATCAATGATCTATAAAGGAAAATGATGATATAGAAAAATAGAGGTTAAACTCCTTCAAATTCATATTCATCATTTGCGTTACAAAGTAGGAATTGCACTATAGAGGGGCCATTTCCAAGGCACCTCTCTAGACAAGTAATTACAAAAGCTGGAAATGAAAGGAGTTGTTTCTTCTGGTGGACTAGTAGAAATGTTTCAATCAATAATTTAAAGAGAAAAAAATGATTTTGCACTACTTAGGGCTACTTTCTGCACCATTTCTAAAAAGTTGATCTTGTCTCCTTGCTTCCCATTACTATTAGTGACAAATAGATTAGAGATAAAAACAAATTGGACGTCTTTGGTTGGATTCTAAGTCTCAGTTAAAATACCAATTAGCGGTCCTATACTAAAGAGATGGAAAATTCAACCCATTTATTTAAAATGGATGGACTCGGGTTAACTTTTTAATCTCTACGTCAAAGATGCAAGAACTAAAAAAAATTAACTATGACCATAACCAAACCCAGCAAATCTTATCCATAGCAAAGCTTTTGATAGCATCAGAGGAGCGTGAGATGTAGGCAAACTTTAGGGGATAAAGAGGTTGCTTACAGATCATTTTGCTAAGAACTTAGATAATTATTGAAACAATATAATGTTGTAATCATACTTTACACCAATTATTGATAGAAGTATGAAAAAAAGTGTTTTGAAGTTTTTGCCATCTCTACATTACTCTCTCTGTATTCAAGGGTGGTTAGGCCATCTAACAAACACTACCAGACTTATTTAAAATTCCAAGTGACGTGTTGCAAAACTAATGAGATGGAGGATATTTAATTAGAGAAAAATGAAACAAACTAACCTGTTTCCTCATGAGAAAATAGCATTAACAAAAGCTTCTGCCTCAAATGGCTGGAGATCTTCCACCCCTTCCCCGACACCTACAAACTTCACTGGAATTCCGAGCTCATCAACCACACTAACCTGCAAGCAGTAGTCGTTTTCAAGATTCATGATTAATAGTGATAATAATTTATCAATATGAAATTATACATGAACTCAAAAGGGGAAAGAAAGCATTCACATACTACGCAACCGCCTCTTGCAGAGCCATCGAGTTTTGTCAAAATGAAACCAGTTATTCCTACAACCTGCCACCGATGATGTTGTGCAACTCATATATTAATAACTTTTCTTATAAAATATGCTACCATAACAAAAATATGTTTATTTCTCAAGTGTGTGAAGTGCATAGTGTAAGATAATAAATTCAGAAGCTTACCTCGTTGAATTCCCTAGCTTGTGGAAGCATATTCAAGCCTGTTGTTCCATCCAAAACGAGTAAAATTTCCTGTAAGATTGTGAAGAAAGATCTAAAAAACATAGCAAGTATGTTTAAATCATTTTAGTTTCTTTTCATGTGCTCTAACTATACAGTAATAGAAGAAGCTAACATGTAAAATACTGAGGGAACTAGCCAAACAAATAGCGAATTGGTCATGAATCTTCAAAAAGACTTAGAAAATATAACCGCTAGTTATTGGTCATTATTTTTCAATATTTAACGTCCAGCAGTTGTTTTATTTTATGTGATCAAATGCTATAATTTTTATGAAACGAAGATGGAGCAATGTAATGAATATAAGACGGCTAACCATAGTACCGTACATTAGGAGCACCATTAACAATTTTGGCAATGGCCTTTTTGCATGCGATCAATTCTTCCATCAGGCTATAATTAGTATGTAGACCTACAAAACATAAAATAAACAATGGTCAGTGAAATCAGTTGAACTTGAAGTGAAAACTTAATTAATTATATTGAAAAACATCGTCTTACGTCCAGAGGTATCGCATAACACGATATCAAAACCCTGTTCTTTCCCTTTCTTAACGGCCTGTGATAGAACTACTCAAAAAGAACTTCAAGATCACATGTTAGAAATGGTAGCTGCCAGAAAATCAACTATATTTAAAGATATTTCGCTTGGTTTAATTGTCTACCTGCTGATGCTTTTGCCTCTCTTTTTCAGCTGAAACAATCTCGCAGCCGGTTCTTTCAGCCCAAATTTCCAGTTGGTCACTTGCAGCTGCCCTAAACGTATCACCAGCAGCCAATAATATCTACACATTTTTTAAACAAATAATTTCATTATTAGAGTAACCAAAAAGTACTTCACTCTATATTACATTAATCACACATAACTTTTCAAGCTTTAATTCTGAACTATATAAAGACATAAAAGTATTAACAAATCATGAACTCACTCTAGCACCTTCACTCTTCAACCGATGAGCCAGTTTCCCTGCCATTACAACACCAGAAACAGTCAACTGAAATAACCAAAGTCAGTGGTTTTCAAACTGAACTGGGTTCAAAGCCAAATTATATATCATATACTTTTATATAAAAATTAAAATCTATTAGAAAATGAAACTAGATCTCAAATTCACATTGTATGAGAATATTTTTTTTAATCGAAGTTAAAAACAAGAATCAGTTCAGGTGTTCTATTTGAATTTTGGTTTACTGAACCAACTAACCAAATTCAAAATATGGCTTATTTTGAAACTGTGTTATAAATATGATTTGTTTTCTAACTGTTGGAAAAATCTATAATTCTTGTTTAGCTTGTGGGAAACAATATAGAACTGTTGGTTACAAGAAAATGTAAAATTAAAAATAACAGAAAGGTAACAGAAATCAAACTACAAACTGAATCAGCAGGAATCGAATAGTATAAGAAAAACCAAATTTGGTTGAGGCCTCATGTCAAACACGATTCCCTTAAAAAAAAGATTTCTTGTATTTGTTGCGTCTCCTAGGATACAACAATAAAAACAGACCAACAAGCCTAAGAATTCCACTGGGTTTTAACATACTTATGGCATCATAATTCTCACGAACGAAAAAATTTAAATGTAAAATCCTCATCATCAAACATACCAAGAGATGTAGTTTTTCCACCTCCATTAACACCAACTATCATGATTACTGCTGGTTTCCTATAAATATAACATAATTAACAAATTAAAAACATACAAACATAAAGATGCCTAAGACCCCAAAATCATGCATTTCACAAACCTGAATCCAAGCTTAAGCTCTGTTTTAGCACCTTTTTTTGTCAAGATATCCAGTACACTCTTCTTCAGAGCATCCTACAAAATATACCAATAAGAAACAGGTGAAACTTCATGGACCATATGCTCTAAACTGCACCAAAATACCTTCAGTGAACTTAGTTTTTCATTTATTTGAACTGTTTTGCAGTGAAAAAAAATAAATTTCAATTCGTAGTGTATCTCCTATCAAAAACTTGTTATTGACGTTATATGCAGGTTGGAAACCTTGAATCCACCACTGCCTACCAGCCAAAAGTAAACCAACAGGAAAAGGAAAAAAGAATCAAATTCACAAGACTTACCTTTATTTCAGATCCTGATTTAAGTTTTCCAGCATATATATCATCCCGCAAACTCTCCACAATCTTTATTGTGATCTTTGGGCCAAAATCCGACACCAATAATGCCTAAAAGTAGAAAATAGACATATTTTCATGGAATAATATACAAAACGTAGGCATGTGACTGATGACTGATCATAAAATTACTTTCTTGTATGAGCGCAAAACAAGTTTCACATTTGTCTTTAAGCAGCCTATGTTTTTTGGAGTTAAAAGACATTCAGTTGTTTGGCATAGCAGAAAACAAAAACCACCTTTAACCCAGCAACTCTTAATAAAATTGTGAAATCGAAGTTTATGATGTTATGGCCTCAGCAAAACATAACTAATGCATTGTTTCAGAAATGAATATATAAAGACCTGAAAGTCTGAAACAAATTTGGTTCCTCAAACAGACTTGAATTGCTCAAATGTCATTCATATGACATATATGATTACTATTTGAAGCAAACTTAACCTGCAGTTATTTTATATGCCCTTCAGTATCATTAGCTCAGATGGCATTTATGCAGAGGCGAAAGAAACAACTTTGAAATATGCTACGCCATGGGCAATGAGTTCATCAAACTATAAAAGATAATACTTGATCGCTTGATTAAAATTATTAATTTTTAGGTACTTTAACATTTATCTCAGCAATTAGTTTATTTGCAACATGCAATCTGATCATGGGAACACTAGATAATCTGTATCATAATCAGCTTCTGCGTAACACTGTAACACATTTGCAGTAATCACTTCAACAAGTCAACATTATATTCTCATTTTTCAAAGATTTATCAATTCCCTTAGTAATTTCACCCAAACATCCCAATCAATTCTCCCTAATTTATGCTAAAATTTCTGAAATTATACAAAAAAGGGTTACAAAACTACCTCTTCTATTTCATCAAGAACACGATCGGTGTCAGATAGATTCCAATAAAGGAGTAACTCATCAATAACCGCCAGATTATCTCTGGTTTTCGTAAACCCACCGGAGAATATCTTCTCTACATCTTTCTTCGCCTTCTCTTTGATCAATCGGCCCAATTTGGTGAAGAATCCGGTCTCGGAACCCGCGGCGGAGCATCTGAGCTTGGAGAACCGGGGTCCGCCACCGCCACCGGCGGTGGGAGATCGGAGGGGGAGGAGCAGCGGCGGAGAGAGGCGGTTGAAGACGGTGGTTGAAATGAAATCTTGTGATGAAGTGGAGAATCTACGAGGAAGTGAAGATGCCATTGGTTTGAGAAGAAGGATAATGGGTTGCTGAAAAGGGGATATCTTGGAGACGATGAAGTTCGAACGTTATCTTTTAGTAAATTAGGTAGTTGTGGTCAAAATTACGTCATTTAAATACATGTTAAATACAAAACAGATTTCGTAGAAAAAGTGTTTGGAACAATCTAAACATTTGATAATACCTGTTTAATAATTGAATCGATAGATAATAGTTTTATAATTAGTGTCAGGATAGAAATGGTTGAAATAGGTACAAGAGGAAATTATCCACTTGTGGATTTTGTTTTCTCTTTAAATATTAGTTTTATTAACTTTTTAATCTCATATTTATATTGTATTACAGTTGAGTAATATGTGATTTTTTTCTACATAACTTGAAAAAATTATGTTTTACGAATTTAATTCTTTAGTTATATTTTAATCTCAATTAAATGATTACAATTGTGAATTTTAAACCAACTTCTTCTAATTGTACTAACTTTTACATAGATTATTATTTGTTTATATAAAATTTACATCATAAACACGAGAATTATGTTCTTTTTAATTTGAGTATATAGCATTGCAATAGTTTGTTTAATTTTATTTCATTTGTTTTTATATTTTGTGTTTTCAGCAAGATCACGTAGGCACTCCTCTAGTATTTTTTTTTTATATGATTTGTTATTTATAAAAAAAATTATACACTCAAAGTTGAAAAATATGTGTATCGTGTTATTATACCATTTACACAATCTTGTTTTTCTTTTTTAAGCAGTGCTATTATGTGTCTATTGAATTTACACGGATATGTGGCTATAGAATTTATAAAATGTTGTTACGTGTAAGGTCTAAATAGCATTAAAATTAAATAGCATTACAAATATAGGTCTAAATATAGAAACCTATATTTGTAAATAAACGCAAAACTAGCCATCACCCATAAATCTCACATCTAAAGTAAAAGATACATATTTTAAATCTTAATTTCGAAATGAACTCTACCCTATATAATTGTTCTACGAGTCAGTGATACGTATACATACAAACTTTTTTATTATAAAAAGGTACATATATTATCAATTTTTTAACTTAATTCAGATTCAGCCTTAAGATCTTTAAATTCCAATAACCTAAAACCAAACCGTCTAAATTAAACTATCAACTCCTCCTTTATTTGTTTCTATATAAAAAAAAAAAAACAAATAAAAAACCAAGTTTCCCCGCGTGTAAACGGAAATATCCGATAATCACTCTAAATTAAACCTCCAACTACTCTTTCATTTGTTTCTTTATTATTGTTTTTTTTAAGAAAACTATGTTTCCTCGTGCGTGAACCGAAATATCCTCCACTTTTCTTTATATCTACCATCAAACTTCCCTAAAACGTACATATATACATACACTCTCACCCAATATTCTCACACACACACAAATTAACAATCAACAACATGATCAACAAATCAAATTCTAGGGTTTTAGAACTCACCATCATCTCCGGCGAATCCCTAACGCTCGCCGGAAAACGTCCGATCAAGAAGAACACATACGTCGTCGTCAAGATCGAATCCACCGGCGACCAATTCACCACCGCAATCGAAGCCGACAACGGATCTCACCCCTTCTGGAGCCACAAGTTCCTCATCAACATGCCGATGCATGCGAAGTTCTTCACGTTGGAAGTGCGCTGCAAGCACCGCTCCGGCGACCGCCTCGTCGGATCGGCTAGGGTTCCGGTGACGGACTTCACGAGGTGGTGTTTTCCGATTGATTATTTGCATTTTTTGAGCTATCGGTTGAGGGATGGGGGTGGGGATCGGAATGGGGTGATTAATGTTTCGGTGAAGGTGAAGTCGCCGGAGAGTGGTGGTGGTGACGGTGGTTCTGCGGTGTGTGCGTCGCCGGCGACGGGTTGGAGGTACGACGGAGCAACCGTGGGTCAGGGGGTGGTGATTGGGGTTCCGTTTGGGTGTTGATGTATATAGAGAAAATGAAATTCAATGTGGTTATATTATTATTATTTTTATTTTTTTATTGTGTGTTTAAGTTTATGAGAAATGAGAATTCTTTTATTTGTTGGTGCTGAATTTAAAAATGTTTAAATGTATTCATCCTATATTATGTTATTGTTTGTCTAATTCGTTGAAGATAGTTGCATAACTCTTACTTATCATAATATAATTACAACAAATATTATCTAAGCAGTAAATCGATCATAACTGTGTTATGTGATATTTCGTATTATAAGCGTGAGAGGATTGTACGTTGGAACGAAAATAATGAAAAAGATGATATAAGAGCAATATAATTTTGAAACAAAAGAATAATCGCTAAAACTTAAGTAATACCTTTTGTGGCACCAGACGTGTAATAGAGGATTCAAGATCTATAGCCGTAGCGATGTTAGGGATGCAGTGACAAGAGCCTTGATGATAGTACGATGATCTAAATCGTTTGTTTAGAGGATTCAAGATCTACGGTAGGTGGTTTTAAGTGTTTCTGAAGGAGACGGAATGAAATGAAGAGAGTTGGTAAGGTGAATGAGAGAGCGGGGAGAAACTCCCGTGCAAGAACAAAAGAGATTGTGTGATTGGAAAGAAGGGATAGGGTGTTTTAGGTAGTTTTAGATGGGAGTTGTGTAAGAGGGTAGGTTTGAAGGCATGATGACATGACATGGTTTTGAAGAGCTCTAAAAGCGTCTTATTAGAGATGGGACAAAATAGCACAAGTATCAGCATAACAAAAACATGTTTCTTATAATTAATATGTTTCTTATGACATGCTCTAATTAATTTGCTGTTTTTGAAAAGTGTACCGGATGTAGAGTAAGAAATTAATAGAACGGTTTTTTTTATACGGCAAATGTGCGACGCTGCTTCGGAGAATAGGTGTTATCTTAATCGGGCTCATCTATTCGTTTTCCAACCGAGACTATACCCCTAACCCCCTCATGAGGAAACTCATTGCTGAGAAAACCTCCTGACTCAACTCTAAACATTTTGCTCAGAGTAAGACTTAAACCCATAACCTCCTAATATTTACACATCACAGGTACATCACTTTAACAAGTTGGGTTAAAGATCATTAGTAATTAATAGAGCAGCTAGGCGTACGAGTGTAGCATATGATAGACCAATTGTAAGAAAAAACGAACCAAAAGAAGTATTTTTTGTTTCTTTTCTTTGGTTCAATTTCATGTCCCCTTAGACTTATTAAAAGAGAGATAAACCCAGAAGCTTCATACGATCATCGGTGGATATTATCTTATACATAAGTCATCAAAAAAAAACTTGCTTACATACTTTCTTAAATCATGTTAAAAAAACATTATATATTATGTATTGAAAACTTGTATTTTTACAAGTTTAGAAAAATTATGTAATTTTACTAGGTTAGAAGAGAATGCATCCCTATTCTTTTGGGTACTTATACTTGATATATGTATTAATTGTAAATAAGTTTTATCAAAATGTACAAAATAAATTGAATAATTGATTAGAGGTTGTTTGATAGGTTATTAAGAGGCTACCGATTAATGGTTTTTAACCTCTGAATGGTTAAAAGGTAGAGGTAACATCTTAATGTTACCTCTTAACCATTTAGCATTAAGGCTACCTCTTAACCATTCAGAAGTTATGAACCATTAAAAGACTGTTTGATAACATCTGATCGAATAAGTGCTAAATGAATAAAAGGGTCTGAACCAGTAAAAAGTCTGAACCAGTAAGAGATCTGAACCAATAAGTGTGTTCGGTTGTAAAAAAAAAATTAAAAACCACACTTTATCTCCACCCTACCACCCCTTTATCTTCCCCACCTTCACCTTACAAATCCAAGAAAACCCTAACCACCACCCGTCATCTCCACCCTACCCAACCGTCGGCGATCACCACCACCACCACCACCCTTCTTCTTCACACAAAAATCAACAATCCTCTCCGGCAGCTCCCCCTCCACCACCTTCATCGCTTGTGAGCACGACCAATACCAACCGTCGCAGATCCGCCGTCGCCGACCGGTACCAGATCGGTACCCCAACCGCCGTCACCGACCGGTACCAGAGCGGTACCCCAACCACCGTCGCCGACCGGTACCAGATCTGCCCTCGCCGTCGCCACCGCGAACCACCGACTCGGGTCAGACTCGGGTGAGATCCTCAATCGCGAACCACCACCGTGAACCACCAACTCCACGTCTGACTCGGGTCAGATGTGGGTTTAGATCTGACCGAATAACGGGTTTGGTCAGACCTATTCTCCGGTAATATGCAAACAACCAAACAAAGCACGTCTGACCGGGGTCGGTCAGACCCAACAAAACAACCCCTAAGAGATTGTCTCACAACCCCTTAGTCACATTAGGTTTTAACAATATTTAGTGTACTTTTTGTAATTTCTAATTTACTTATAATCATCATTTGATTTTTAAGGCGGGTCAAACCTAACAAGTAGGGCGGTTGATTCAATATAGACCTTTTCAAACACCGTTATGCATCAACAAAACCATCACCGCCACGATTGTCACCGTCACCGTCACCACAACAAATTCACAGCAAATCATGCATCACGTAAACATCAATACAACATGATCGGGCATCACAGAAGTTAACATACACAGGTTAAAATATACAAACAGTAAAAACCCTATAACCTTACATCTAGCATGAAGAAAAACAAAAGTACAAAACAGTCAATCAACCAAAACAACACCAAACAACAATAATCTCAAATCATAATATACCTTAAAGCAACACGGAAAAAAAATGTTTTTTTTTCACTCAAAACCTTTTTTTGGTACAATCTAACCCGGTTTTGTACTCTGCACAGCCCTGACAGCTAAAACTATCTTCCCAGTAGATGAGAGGCAAACACGTCAAAACAAAACCACCATTGCGACAAAAAACTCATTTCATAAAAATAAAAAATTAAAAAAGACACCGAGCAAAAGAGTATTAGAAGTATAGCCAAGTCTACTGGATTTTGCATCCAATCTGTCTAGTAGATGTAGATGGATCCTTACAAATCGAAAACTTAACTACATTTATAAAAAGAACATACCTATAGGACATCCTATACGGCTATAATTTGACCTTTTTTGCCATTTGTAAGCCTCTGGCAGTGGAGAAGGTGCAAGGAGTTCTTGCTCTGTAGCAAAATTATGATCTCTGGTATGATCAATGCTTTCAGAATAACTCTTCACAAACAAACTGTTCTTCACATGATTCATTTTTCGACATTTTTGGGCACAAGGCGTTGGACCAATTCTGGAGAAGCATGAGCAAGCTCTGTACCAGTTGGAAAGGGGTATAAGTATCACTTGTTAAAAATTGTCCTCATTTTATTCAAAAAATTAGATACTGTTAATATATTATATTGTGACAAACAGATATAGCACACTAATTATAATAATGGGATATTAGTGTTTTAGGTCAACCCAGCCCGATTCAACCCATACTGAAATCTTCATGTATCTACATGTTATCCAACCTGCACATTTTTCATTATATATTCTAGTTATTAATGAAGAAATGTAATTGTTGTACCTTCTGGCGTGAAATTGAATAGAGGAGGAAGGGGTTTGCCATTTGGTAATGTTGTGTTTGGCTCCCTCAAATCATCAAAGAACGGGTGGGCACAGGCCTCCAACTGAAAAACATGAAATCATCAAGATCCCAGATTATTTTATGATTATAGAATGGTTAAAATGTAGAAACAACCCTTAATTCATAAATGTGTTATTTAGAGAAACGAGAAACAAGTAATGATATTCACATACAGCGCTACATCGCAGTCTTGGTGAATACTGGAGTAGGCGTGAGACAAGATCAACTGCTTCAGGTGGCATTCGCTTCTGAAAAATCTGAAAAAAAAAATATAAGATTAATCTTATTGGTTGGAATCAACATATTAAATAATCACACATATTAGGAAAAGAAATTTCAAAACTGAATCTATCTGATCCAAATCATAACCTATATGGTAATTCAAAAGTTATTAAATGAAAGCCAACCCGAAGGAATGCCTTCATACTTGACTGTGCATAGTAAGTTTTTAAATACTCTTGTAAACCACCATTTACTAGTTACTTGTATTGTTGTTCAAAACAAATATATTTTATTGTTAACTAACCTTATGCCATGGATGAGCCTTGATCTGTGGAAACTTAAATTCTGTGTAATGAGGATTCATACACTTGATCTCCTCTCTTGTTGGTGTTCCGAGAATCTAAATTAAGACAAAGCAAAATAAAAATGTCAATAAGAACATCAAAATATGATTTTACAGCAGCAAAAGTTGTAAACGAGCATACCTTGATAATCTCTACCAGCTGATCTACACCACTTTCACCCGGAAAAAGAGGCTGTAGATGTTAATAACTCGTACGAATCAGCAAAAGCTTAATTTTTTAACTATAATCTAATGTACTTAACACAAAAACATATGTAATGGCCCAAAAAGGGTCAAGTGTTTCAACAATCTTGTCATAAATTTAACAAATTCTTAAGCAAAGCAAGATGAATCCTAATAAGACTACAAAACCAAACAAATAAAAGTCACGTACGTGTCCCAGTAGTAACTCCGCCATAACACAGCCAGCTGACCACATATCTATTGCATTGGTATATTCTGTTGCTCCAAAGATCAATTCTGGAGCCCTATAATATCTTGAACAAATATATGAGATATTTGGTTCCCCAGGCACCTAAAATCAAAACAAATAAGGCTCAAAACATGACAATTGCATTGGCTACCGGGCTAAAAGAAATTAATTAGTGTCCTACCAACATCTTTGCACTCCCAAAATCACATAGCTTCAGCTGATGAGTGTGCGGATTAACCTACAAATCAAGATCTCGAATTATTGTATAGATTTTACAATAAATGAGATGTTCATTTGGTAGCAGGGTTATTTAGGTATAAGTATATATGGTATAGAAAATCAAAGACCTTACCAATAGATTTTGTGGCTTAATATCACGATGACATACACCAATCACACTGTGAATGTAGTTAAGTGCTCGACAGATCTGAACCAAAATGAATAATTGAATATGAAATCAGATAGTCAATTAATGTGCAGATCAACAAAGTATAAGATACCAATCTTTAAGTAAAAATTTAACCTGATATGTGTACAACTGTACATATAAAAGAGGTATGTGCTGAGACATCCTACTGTAATGCCTTGTCACTCGATACACCGTTTCAGGTATATATTCTAACACGACGTTTAGGTAGACTTCATTCTTTTCGGTTGTTGAATAGAAACAATTTTTCAACGGAACAACATTTGGATGATCAAGTAAGCGCATAATTTGAAGTTCTCTGTTCTTGTATCTCTTATCCTGTAGCACCTTCTTTATAGCCACAGACTCACCGGTTTCAAGGCATTTAGCCTATAAAAAAATAATGTCTTATTAAATCATAGCCAATATCTTATAGCACAATAAGCTTTATGTTTTAAACAATGAAAAATTTAGGATCATATCCTAATACCTCAAAAACTACACCAAAGGAACCGGTGCCAACTACACGCTCTGCCTTGTAAGATAGAGTCTAGGCAAAACATATTCAGTGATGTTAGTCCGAGAATTGCATTTAAGCTATCCAATTACCAAAAATTATCCAGCAAAGAGAGTAATTAATATGCAAAAATGTTCTTTATTATTCAATACACAAATCGGAAACAAAATATTATTTCACACGTGAGTCACGTGACCAAACTTTAGACTAGATTTGCAACATCAATGTTCAAAGCTGATTCTTGGTGTTTCTAAGATTACATCATACTAATTCATGATCCAATGATTTTAATGACTAATCACCTGTTTTGGTTGTCCATTCCGACCGGCCACAGAAGTCACTATTATCTGCCCTTTCTCTGTTCCATTACCATTGACAACGGTGGCCTCCACTTCCTACATTAAAAGTGAATTAAAAACATGTCCAACATAAAACAATACGAATAACTACAAGTAACTTAAGCCTTCAATTTGAATTTTACCTTGTCTTCCGATTTATCTTCCTTAATTTTCATTTCATTCATTTCTTTTGGAAGCTCATCAAAGTCAGACTTTTCAGGTTTAGCCACAGACGTTGTGTTCGATGTGCTCGCAGCCATATCCGTAGACGTAGCATCCATATGCTCCTCTACAGCTATTGTACTCTTCTCCACTGCTTGTTGTTCTAGTTCACCAATAACATCTGATTCAACCTCTTGCTCAACTTTTACTCTCTTAATGCTAGAATCTCCACCCTACAAAAAAAAATTGATACTTCTCTCCATAAATCCGCATTTTGATAATCCCTAAGCACAACAATATCATATCACTCATTCACTCCTCGTATCAAACAAATGTACCAACACATCAACACAGATCAAAGTCTCAAACACAATATAACAAACAAATCAACATGAAGGTATTCAAGTTCAAACGCATGAATGAAAAACAAAACTTCTTCAACAATAATCAGATTAACACTAAACCATTACTTTCACACAATAATAATATCTACTCACGGGATCTGAAACCGACGAGCGACCAGAAGCAATACTCTTCAAACGACGCATCACATTCATTATGCTTCACAAATCATAACCCTAATTTGAGTAATTTCCCCCTTTCTCTCACTAAAACCCTCACTCACACCAAAAAATCTCCCAAACTTCAAACACTCTTCACCGCGACCACCACCACCACGGCCACCGCAAGCGCCACCGTCAACCACCGTCGTCTTCGGCAACTTTCTCTCTCTAAATCTGTGGGTTTCTCTCTCTAAACTTGAACGTAAACGTGATCTCGCTGGTCAAAGGTGTAATCCTGAAAGAAAGCCAAATGATTCATTCATTCCTTACCTCATTCTGTACGCTAGTCAAACTTCATCCTCCACCGTTGGATGGGATGGTGACGCTTTGATCGGACGATTGAGAGACAACATAACATTGGATGCTAGTGAAAGAGGTTTGAATTGTTGTTCCGGAAATGCCGTTCGTATAGGAATATTCTTTTGGGCACCCACCTTGTGTTTGTTTTCCATTTTTTGCCCCTCGACTGCTTAAAACTTTAAATTTGATGTGAAACTTTTGAATTTTAAATATATATGGTTATTACAACTATTAAAAAGATATTTTTATATTTTATGTTATAAAGTGTTAGACTATACGTTGTGGACAAAAAGAGTGCGTCAATAATGATGACATAGATACAATTAGGGCTCCGAACACCGCTACATGATAGTTAAGAGGGCTCCAAACCTATAAGACGTTAAGCTTTTAACGGGCTACAAAAACAACATTGCTTACATTATTGCATCAAGAGAGCTCCAAACACCAATTAACCATTACAATTGATTTAAATGGGTTTTAGTGAAGTGGTTTTTGTCTACATGACATCTGTGTGATATTTTAATTAAACAACCATTACACATGATCTTATTTGAAAGCATTCCTTTTATCTCACAGATAAAACTGGCAGGGCCGGTCCCGAGAGTCATCAAAAAAATTTGAGCCCTAGGCGAGCTGGAAAAAATGGACCCCTATGATGTAAAGTCAATAACTCATATGTAAACAATTTATACACGACAATAATTGTTTACCAATAAACAAAAGTATTATAGCAAAATAATCTAATTTAATTACTTAAGCAAATCGTGAGACTCTTCTAACGTTTTTTTAAATGAGTTTAGATTGGATAAATGATAGTAGATTAAACTAATTAAAATATTGATGGGCCCTAAGTTTCAATAGGTTAAAATATTAAAATGCTATTGAGTTTGTTAATTAGTTTGGTAATAGCTTATAGTTATATATATATATATATATATATATATATATATATATATATATATATATATATATATATATATATATATATATATATATATATATATATATATTATATAAAAGAATTTTATAAATTTTGGGCCCCTGAGAAGATTGAGCCATGGGCGGTCGCCCACCACCTCCACCCCCCCCCCCCCCCTGGGCTGGCCATGAAGATCGGATGTAGTGGTGCCTTTAGCGGGCGCCAAGTTTGTTGAGTTGGGCCCAACAAAATTTTTATAAATTTTGGGCCCCTGAGAAGATCCGACACGTGTTTCTAATTTTTGTTATTCTTGTAATAATTTTACAAAAGTCTATTATATTTTTTCTAAGCTAAAATTTAAAACACCAAATAAATGGGTTTTCATGACAACTTGTACATTTTCGTATTAACTTATTGCAACTCATAAAATACAGATCGGTTCAGCAAAAAATTTACACTAAAATGTTTAAGAAATACACAGGTTACAATTGTAGTCTCAAAAAGTTTTTAAACATGATAGATTAAAAGATATAACTGAAATCTTAAACAAATTAAGTTTTTTTAGTTTATGAGTAAATAATGTAAATTTTATGTAAGTTACAGTAAGTGTAAGGTTCTTATGTAACTAATTGTAAAGGATAATCTATAAATAATGTTAAAAATACTATTTTACTCTTAAAAATGGTTGTATCTTATGCATTTAGTAAAATAATTGTTTTTAATTTTATAGTATCTTAGAATACATCTCTCATATGTTTTATATATAGTATAGATATGCCAGACAAAGACAACAAAAGATGAATGCATGATAGGTTTTTCTTTCTTTTGATAAAAAATCCTAGTGTCTTCATGCATAACTTTAAGCTATCTGCTCTTTTTTGGATTGAAAACTCGTGCAGACGTTAAGAAAAATATGCCACATGATGTTTTTATAAAAAGGTTGTGATAAACATACCCTCCCTTTTGTTTTACTTGTAACCCCCAACACTCTCAAGCTGTCGAAAAATTCATCCATATTTACAAAAAAGGATAAAATAATTCTTCTGATTTGATATCTTTAGCTGGGAGTATGTTAAGGGAGTGCATTTAACCTATCATTGTGAATAAATCTAAAAAAGGTATTTCGTCTTTACATTATAGGTAGGATTTGAGTTTTGTCGTTGGGAGGTTATAGTGTATAATCATACTTTGTGCTTCAAATGAAAACAAAGCATTACTTTACTATTAAACATCTTTTAATCTATTTTAGTAGATTAATTTAAAATATCAAGACACAAGGAGTACAAAACGTAGTTTTACTAAAAAGGTTTTCAAAAAGTCAGGTTAAAATGATTATAAGTTACATCTGATCATTGTGTGACATAAGACACATAACACAAGCTTTTTGCTACGAGATCTTATTTCTTGACTTCTGCATTCATTTTGACTTCACTTGAAAAATATCATATATTTAGCATCACTAAGTGAATTTATTCGAGTTCAACATAAAATTATATTCAAAAACATGAAATAAGTATGTTGAGGACATAATTATGTAAGCAATCTTTACACAACACTGTGATTGTTTTTTTGGGAAAATTCATGTTGGCATGAAAGAATCACCGCTAACTATGTGAGAAATTCATATATAGTCTTGTAATTTTTTATGAAATCATGTGTTTAAAAAGCAATGCAACGTATCATTTTATTAAAGTTAGTCTATGAGACCTCACATGACATGCCCATTTGGCCGTAAATTTTTTTTGTTTTTAAGAAATCAAGTGACACGGTTATGTGAACCATTCAAAATAGTTATCAGGCTATTTCACGCAAATGTCCACTTTTCCAAATAAATTTCAAAAGCTCATATTCACTTTACTCGCACAAGCTATTAAAATAACATGTAATAAACATAACAACAAAATAACACGAACCTTTAAAAAATTAATTATTATATAACAACACAATGAGGCAAACCATAAAATCATTAAATGCCACTAAGGTATCGTGCATAAATTTCGCATTTATCATCCGACACCAAGCAAAAATAAGTAAAATAAACTGAGAGTGATTCTTAAGAAAATTAATATAAAACTAATTGTCACAACCATTACAACAGGTGTCCTTCGAAGCCTTAAATGAAGGGAGTCGGGGCTGATACAATCAAACTGCCTATTGTTGTTTGCCGGATGATCTGACTTGTCGAGACCTTATGTTCGCCAGTTACTGGTTTCGTAACTCCACTCCTAGCCGAAGTTATGATTGTTTAAAGTTTAAGCCCTTTTTGTCAAGCTTTCCTTTGTCGAATTGGTTCACACAACAACCTGCCAGCTCTTGGACCAAATCAACTTCTCATCATCATTTTAATATATTACACACCATAACCATAACCAAACTCGGTAAATAACATTCATAACAAAGTTATTAATAGGGTATAAAGAGGGTGAGATGTAGACAACCTTACCTATATCCCAAAAGATAGAGATGTTGCTTTCAAATAGACCATCGACTCAAGCAAACAATAGGCTAAAACACCCAACAAGAAAATAACCAACTATCGATCAACGTATAACATGTTGGAAGTTTTGGGTGTGTGAATAAATGTCTCGAAAATTATGATAAACACTTTGTTCTACATTGGTGTGGGAACAAAGTGAGATGTGGTTTATAAAGAGATGCATTTACCACTCTGTTGTATCTTTATGACATATTTTGCCACAAGTCCTACCGACGCACAAGGGGGGGTGTGCAAAAACGGGTTTTCGGTTGGATTTTCATCGAAATCGTGCGTGCCCGCACGTCCCGCAGACACGAATGCAACTCCGAAAACCCGAGCCCGCGCGAGGCAGGTTTTAGGACTACTATGCATCAAATGATAATTTGATATTTGTTTTAATTAATCATTACTATTTTCAGTTTAAACTGCACCAATGTCCACCATTATTTTGCATTAATGATCATCATTATGTATCAATAATGGTCATAATTCGGTTATGGGTTTATCGTTCTCGATCTCTCCTTTCTGTTACAACATCTCTGTTTTCGTTTCAGGCAAGTGATCAAGTCCGGCAATACGCTGTTGTTGTTTCGAACCAGCGTACCCTGGGAACAGACCATGAATCTGTTTAAGGGAATTGTGTCAAACACAAGCCCCGTTCACACTTTACAGTTTTCTATCTTTCTGTTTCAGATCATAGCTGTGTTTGGAGTTCATATCAGTAAAGTTCTTCTAACATAACATACCATAAGAAGAATACAATGAGCAATTGTATAGAATGATATATAAAAGGTACACAATGACAATGATTAATAAACTGGTAAACACCAAGTGATCCATGTGCACTAGCAGACATAAAACATACAAAAAACAACAATAAAACTATGGTCAATTACAAATCAATATATAGTAGACCACAAGAATCACTCGATATTAATGATAAGAAGAAGCAAACTGTGACACACAAAAATCAAATAGTAACAAGCAAGGTCTACCTAAAAGATAGTAATACTCTAAGGCACCAAAGCACAAATAGGAAGCATCAATGCCCTCCTTTATATGCGATTAGCCTTGATCCTACATTTTCACATACTTCTATCGCAGACCATGTCTTTGGAAAGATGCAACTTTAGCAAATCGTGTCTATATCTTCTCCTCCTAAATCAATTTAGGCCTACCTTCACTCCTCATCTCCTAAACAGTGAGGTTTTCCACTACTTTAACCGGTGATGTCATCTATCTCCTATTCAAATGCTCAAACCATCTTAATATGCTTTCTTTTATCTTACCCGCTATATAAACTAATCCTAACATACATATAAAATCTCATTTATTACCTGGTCTAACCTTGTGTGCCCATACATCCATCTTAACATCCTCATGCCATCTCGCGTGCTTGTGTCTCGTGATAGCCCAACAGTCCATTCCATCTTAATATATTGCACACAAAACAACCATTCACTACAACTAATTGGATCTTTCTATATATCTCGGAAATGATCATCTCCCATACATAGCTTGATGCCTTTATACATGAATAGTTAATTCAACCCAAAACATATTTGGTTTGCCTAACTTTTACTGGTTGTCCGGTCGCACAACATTAGTGAGTTGTGATTCCTATTTAGCAACACGTTATCAATGATTTATCAAAATAATATACACTCGGATATAGGTATAAGTTTTGATAAATTTTAGTTATTTTTAAGGAATCAATATAGGTATTGCTAGTTCCCCGCTAGCAAAAAAAATCTATCCAGACACCCCCTTTTGAAGTCACAAAATCAAGAATTTAGAAAACAAAAATACTACCGACCAGATCTATTCCCAAAGTAAACTAATCACATCTAAATCATCGAAACTCCATCACCAAACACCCCAAATCACCATCCCTTTAGGGGTTTGTGTTAGATCACTCTAACTCATAAAACCAGAGGATTAAAGCCGCAGAGATTTAGATGGCTGGACAAGAAGATATACCAGAAGGAACGATTCAGAATGTGCTGGAACAAGAGAGTTTGAAGTGGGTATTTGTCGGTGGCAAAGGGGGTGTTGGCAAGACTACTTGCAGCTCGATTCTTTCAATTCTTTTGGCTTCTGTTAGATCCTCTGTTCTGATCATCTCAACCGATCCAGCTCACAATCTCAGCGATGCTTTTCAACAAAGATTTACAAAATCGCCTACTCTTGTTAATGGGTTCACCAATTTGTATGCCATGGTTAGTCTATTTATACTTGATTTCTTTTGTGATGAGTTCTTGATTCTTGAATTTGGGAGAAAGTTGAAGTTTTTTTTTTGTTAATTTTATGTTTCTTGATCATTTGGGTATTTGGGATTTAGGGTTTATGTGGATTTACTTGGTCAATTAGCATAAAAATAAAAGAAAGTTTGTGCAAGATTGATTTTTGAGACTTTTAGGGCTTGTTGATTGGGTGAATAAACCAAATTGAGATGGGTGTGGTCATGTTTGTTTACAGGAATGATGCAATAATAGCCTTTTCTGATTCTGTGTGTTCCTTGAGTTTATCGAATTGGGTTGTGTTGATTGATTTTAGTATTAAGGGTTCATTTGAACTTGGCCTATATAGAATTAGGTGAACTTGGCTGGGTATGTTTATGGGAAATTTGGGCAATTTCCATCAAATTGTTAATGATTCGAGCTCGTTTACAATAACTATTGCAAATGTAGCTTGTGGGCTGTGTTTGTTATTAAACACTCTTGCATTTGTTATAGGCTCACAATATTGTATGCTATAATTATGTTTATTGATTGATTTTAATTCTTAAGGTTTATGCACCTTCAAACATCCCCTAAGACCTTACTATAGATTGGAAACAAAAGGGTAAAATCCTATTGTTTATGGCAATAAAGACAATTATTGATTGTTGGTTGTATTTGTTCATCAATTTTTGTAAATCATGGCTTTTGACTGCTTATATTCAGCAAAGGTTTCATCTTTAGTTATTGACAAGTTCTTGCTAATGAGACATGAGTTTCATGTATCTTAATTGATTTGGAGTTTATTTCAATTCGATTGGTAAATTTTCGAACTCCTGTTAAGATAACTTGTATCCTCAAAGCTTATGAATAGTCTCTATTCACAAAAATCTCTTGTGTTTGTTGATGATTTTTCTAAATTCATAATTTGGCTGTGGTAGTTACAGTTCTTATTGGTTAGTTGTAGAATGAGGTTTGACTATTAATCAAAATCAATTCCATTTTGCAGGAAGTTGACCCCACTGTGGAGAACGAAGACACTGGTAGTTCAGATGGAATGGACGGTTTCCTATCAGATTTAGCAAATTCAATTCCTGGAATAGATGAGGCTATGAGCTTTGCTGAGATGCTAAAGTGAGTGCATATTTTCATTGTATTCATCTATTAGTAAAATGTCTGAAATACCCTTCAATAAAGACATTATAAAGTAATCATCTTGACTAAAATCACCTTCATCATCGATGTCTTATTCTGGGTAACACATATCTTTGAATTATTGCTGGATTTAGATATATGTTCTGGGAGTAATGTTTTCATAACCATAATATTATGCTTTAGGTTAGTGCAAACCATGGATTATTCGGTGATAGTTTTTGATACTGCTCCCACTGGTCATACACTTCGGTTGCTACAATTCCCTTCAACATTAGAGAAAGGTCTTGCCAAAATGATGAGCCTAAAGAGTAAATTTGGTGGCTTGTTGGGACAGGTATTTTTATTTCATACTTCATTTTATTATATAAGAAAACAATGATTCCAATTTTGTTTTCACAATTTAACAATTTTGTTGGATCCCATTTGTATGGTGCGACAAGAAACGAAGATGTGATTTTGGGTCCCGGCCCCATTTATGTGATTAGAGAACTAATGAAGATGTGATTGTGGGTCCCATATAGCTGAGGTAGATAGAAATGAAGACAGGATGGGCCTTGTAAAGTAATATATATTACATTCACAAAATAGATAATGGAGGAAAAATTGTGTTAATGAATAGAATCTCAAAATCCCCCATTTTTGTATATCTAATTGTCATTTTTTATGAGATCAAGTTAATGGGATCCACCGAATAGGTCTAATTTTGGGGTCAATGAACCTTTACTTTTGTGGGTTATTAACAAATTGGTGAAATTTAATGGCAGATGACTCGTATGTTTGGTGTTGGAGAAGAGTTTGGTGAGGATGCAATCCTCGGAAGGTTGGAGGGCATGAAAGACGTTATCGAGCAAGTGAACAGGCAGTTTAAAGATCCGGTATGCATCTATTGGTGAAATATCTAAAATACCCTTTAGTAGTAACAAAGATTAGGACAAATCCTGTCTCAATGAACATGGACCAATAAGTATATTTAACATGACAATCTGCCGAATTGAATAAGTTGCAAATTCTGTTAAGTATGACAAGCACACGAGAATAATCATATGATGAACATTGCAAATGAGTAAGAGGGTGTTTGGATGTGCATTTTTGAAGTGATTAAATGTTGCATAGATAAGTTTATTAACTTTGGGTAGCCTATTTCTGCTTATTATCATCCTTATCATTTTGTGGTAAAATAATCATTTTTGAATAATTGCTGCAAGAAATCTGGTCATGTAAGTGTGAGTAAAGCTACTTGTATATTCTTATTATATTCATTACTTTGTTAAATAATCAGAATTTTTCAAACACTCGACACCATCAAAAGTGAAAATTGTACTCTCTGATGCAGGATTTGACAACTTTTGTATGTGTTTGCATTCCGGAATTCCTCTCGTTATACGAGACAGAGAGACTTGTGCAAGAACTCACAAAATTTGAGATCGATACACATAACATCATCATCAACCAAGTGCTTTTTGAGGAAGAAGGTACACCTTTTCATGATTTTAGTGCGAGAAATATACTAATTTAGCCAAATTATCTTCTTGATTTCGTGGGTCCCATATTTGTCTATATACAACCCACAAATTGGAATATGAAGTAAATGCGTAAATGAAGCTTACTTCAGCTCTTTAATCTTATTCTAGGTGTTGAATCGAAGTTGCTAAAAGCTCGAATGAAAATGCAACAAAAGTACTTAGATCAATTCTACATGTTGTATGATGATTTTCATATTACAAAGTTGCCATTGCTGCCACAAGAGGTAAATGATTCCTTACTAGTTATGGCTTATTCTTGATCTCCATATTTAAAAGTCATAAGATAGTTCTTCTTATAGTGTGAGAAATATTTATTGATATTCAATCATAACAATGCTTTATAATGTCAATATATTTTGAAACTATTGTCTGCTTTGAAACTAAAACAATATAAATTCATGTCGATCTTAAATTCGAAAGAGGTTTGACTTTGAAATGTGGGGACTTATTTTACGTGGAGGGAGTACAAACATAAAAAAGATTATGCAGCTCTTTACCATAGACAGTGAACTTTTTAGTTGTAATCAACTAATCTACCCTTGGAAAGCAATCACCATTTGTCTTTAATACGCAGTTTCTTTCTTCGAATGTCTGCCATGCTCAGTTCTTATACTTTAAAGCTTTGGATTTCGTACATCATGTTGTGGGTTCTACTCTGGTCATATAAAGAAGACCCACCACATGAAAATGTAAATCTACATGTTTAACAAACTGGTTTTTTGACAGGTTTGTGGAGTTGAAGCATTGAAAGCATTTTCAGAACATTTCTTGAAACCATATCAACCTTTGCTTACTCGGTGTACAGTAGAAGAGCTAGAACAAAGAGTCTCAAGGCTCCAACAACAACTGAAAGAAGCTGAAGCTGAACTAGAAAGAGCAAGAAAGGGGAAACAACCTATTAAAAATTAATATGTTAAAGAAACCTACAGTTTTAAGACATCAATATGCCTAACCTTGTATAATTCATGCTTTTGTTAGTTTTGCTTGTCCTCATTGTTTCTGTTATCTCTTAGTTTACAATCATTAAAGTTTTTTGCACTTTTGAAAGTTACTGTTACTAGACCGTAAATTTTTTTGAGTAAATTGATCATTCATGGTGAACATACTGTCTATTGTCGATTATGATAGCGATTATGGTAGTAAGTGGCTAAATGACGGGTGGCACTTTGGGTTGGTAAATTGATTAGATATGACAAACCCAAACATGACATGATATGTTGGTTTCAAACATGTTATGACGCGGGTAACCTGGCGAGCATAACCTGATAATTACAATTAGTAGTAACATTGTAATGAGAAATAAACAAGTATTTAAAGTATTTGATCCTTGAAGAAGCAAATGCAGACATCTTGAAAAGAAAACACAGACATAGATAGACTATGGTTAGTTAAAATATAATTATATCACAAAAGTTGAGATGGCCGAGTTGGTCTAAGGCGCCAGATTAAGGTTCTGGTCCGAAAGGGCGTGGGTTCAAATCCCACTCTCAACATAAATAATGTTTTCTTTACTTTTGTTTTTTCTAAACATTTTAACATGTTCACCTTTAAGAACTTAGAAATGTCAATTTAATCCCTAATTTTGTGTATCAGGTTCTACAAAAATATGGTAACTACTTAATAAGATATGAAGTAAATTAACCAGCACTATAGAAAATATAAGTTTAGATCGAAAACTATTATTTTTCTCATGATTAGTAATTACATAGTGTGATGATTCGATTAGTAGTTGACGGGTTATTTTTCCGACTACAAGTCTATGCAATGGTGCAGTATGACAAGAGTATAAATCACCTTCATCGTCATTTAAACTAGAAAATACGTATCTTGATTTCATTTCACGAATGATGTGTTGTGATCGTTATCATAAATGTGGATTGAATAAGCAAAAGGTTGCAACTAATGAACCCATGCTAGTTGAAGATTGTAGTTAAGAACATGGGTTGTAAGCAACATACCGAGCTTTTGGTTTGCATGCTAATCACTCGAAACACTCGATATAGGATTTGGTTTCTTCATGAGAAAACGAGAAAAAAAAGAAGAAAAAACTCTACCCAAACAAATCGAACCACGCTAGTTTGGGTCAGTTTAATGGAGGGTCAGTTTAATGGTTTTGCATAGTCCATAAACTTCGCCTACTTGTTTCGCCAAAATATTGTCAACAGGCAACCAGAGCTTACGAGCTAAGGCCCGCATCTATGGCCTAAACTGTCAAACCAAACGACGCACATGGCTACAGAAACAAGAGATATAAAGGGGTAATGGAGTAATTTTGAATAAAAAGAAGGTAGTCAAATGTATATATAAAAACCACAACAGGAAGATCAAACTATTTGCAACCACTAACAGCACAAACTACAACACTCTACACACAATTGGTTATGCACTCATAAGACATAAGCTATACCAAAGACTGAAAATCTCAAGAAACCTAATCTTGAAAAGTTAAATGTTGCCTAAAAGCAGTAATCAAATAGTCAAATTCTCTTGATTAGCAAGGAACGACCCGACAATTTGACCGCCAACGTCTGGGAAGTTTTCATGTCCCGGAAGAGATCTTACCTTGCCTCTTGGATCCACTTCAACAGGGTATTTCAGTAAATGTTCCCTCATTTCTGACACCTCATCAGCTGCAAACTGTTTCCAGTTGGCTTCAGACAATGATCTCACATATCTAACACATTCGATTGACTCCGGCTGTGTAAAGCAAACATCCACAAGCCCAAGATGCTCCGCCCAGAGAGACATTCGGTATCCATATATCTGGGAAAAAGAACACACAAATTTAAGAAATATTTGGTCTTCCAGAGCTGACTTAAATTGGCAACTCACAAGCATAATGTTCACAATTTTGTAATGAAGACTATCTGCAAATGTCTAGCTTTAACTTTTGCTTAAAAAGGGTATGTATATGCCGATAACCTTATGAACGGTCCCTGAATTTGTACGAAACTTTGTTTTTATATAACTAAATCCCTTCAATAATTAAAAAAACAGCCAAATTTATAAATTCACTTTGCATGATTAAATCTTTAAACTATAAAAATACATTGAAAAAAATCTGATATCTTTGCCAAAAGTCAAGTCAACGTTGGGTCGCACGCGTAGCCTAATTTCAGGCCACCACGTGGTGTGCAGAAGGGGAGGGAGGGGGGTAAGGTAGCCAGCTCTAAGCCCAGCCCGCTTAGTAATTTCTTAATCCCGAAGTTATTAACCCTAGATTAGTCTCTATACATAATTCGTGGACGTAGGTCAGTTTTAGACTAAACCATGCTAAATCCATGTGTCGTTTATTGCTTTCGTGTTCTGTTTGTGTGTGTTTAATACTAACAAAATCAAGTCTTGCTCAAACTAAAATTAAAGGGGAGTTACTTGCAATCGATTTTAATTAATTTTCTGTTATTGTTCCTAATTTCATAGTATAAAAGGTCTTGTATCATACTTGTGTATGCATCAGAAATATATATAGAAAGAAATCCTTCCAAAAGAGTGTGCAACCTTGTGTTCAAATATTGGTTTAAAAAAGTTGGCATGAGGCGCGCCTAGGCGCAAGGCGACCTCGGGCGCAAATCCTTGCATTTCAGGTTACATAAGACGAGACTAGTACAGAAAGCAGGCACTTTTGCGCCCGGGCTCGCTTTTTCCGTTTGGCGATTTTGGCTGATTACAATATAAAAGTTGAGAAGATGAGAATAAACTTACAATGGAGATGAAAGTGAGACGATCAAAGTTTTCTTACAGTAAGGGGTTTTTGGCTTAAATGAAAAGATGATGGATATTTATACATTTATTTATGAGGAAGTGGAGCTGAGGGTCTCCTGGAAGTGGAGCTGAGGGTCTCCTGGAAGCAGACTCTCTCCCATGAGATAGGAGTAAAGTTTGCCTACATCTCACCCTCCCCAAACCCCATTTGTAGTCTTGCTATGGACGGGATAGACTGGGTATGATTATGGTATGGGTATCAAACCATAACTCGGTGGATGTATATATACTAATTGATAACCCTAACTTGGATAACAAGTAATTAACTAATTAACATTTTAACCCCTTAGGTTTAAGCCAACTTGCCTCCACCATTTGGACTCATATGCTCGAGCCGCTTAGGAAATACCTGCCAACACTCACTACAAGGCGAGATTTGTGGCTAAAGGTTGTTGTTAAACAACATGGTGCGACGAAGTTTTCACTACGGTTACGAAGATGGGAACTAACGTTTGATCAAAGCATTGGAGAGGTACATAATCTCGACATCAAAACTGTCTTTTTGCATGGTGATCTATAGAAAGATATTTTTGTATTTCAACCTCAGGATACAAAAGAAGGAGAAAGGAACATCTACTTTACAAATTAAAGGACATGTATGGCCTTAAATGAGCACCAAGGCTTGGAATGTCAAGCTCAATGGCCCCGTAAAAAAGCTTAATTTACTTGATTCCCGCGAGAACATGTTGTCTACAAACTGATCAACGAGAAAGGAGTTTTCATGGTTGGCATGGACGTTGATGATCAATTATTACTGGCTCAAACATTAAAAAGATCACCCATTTCAAAAGACAAGTGAAAAGGCAATTTGATATGAATGACCTAGGAACGCATAACTATTACTTGGGAATTAAAGTTATGCAAGACAACAATGGGATTTTGTTGAAGCAAACAGGTTATGCAATCAAAGTCATGGAAAAAAGCCAACATGTCCAACTAAGACTCTTGTGTATCCTCGATTACGACTTACACTAAAGGGTGAAACGGGACCCGTGGGTGCAATAGAATACCAAAGACCTATAGAGTCATTGAAGATGTCTCACATGCAAGCAGTAAAACACATACTAAGGTACCTAAAAGGGACCAAGAACTATGCATGGCATACAATACAAAAGAAACAAAGATGGAAGGTTGTTAGGCTATAACAACAGTTCTCATACTAGCGACCATGTTGATGGCAAAAACACAATCAATATGATTTTTTTGTTAGGGGGGGGGGGGTGGTAGGGATGGTAACATGTGTAGGGAAAAGCAAAACACAATTGCCTTATAATCCTGCATACGGCAGCAAAGGCAACTACGTGTCAAGCAGTGTGGATAAAAGGACTACTCGAAGAAATCATGGATCAAAGGATGGATGCAATAACAATAATTTTGGCATAGAACAAATGAAAAACATGGTGTTTCATGACGAAGCAAACATATAGATACTCGCTATCACTTCATCCATGAGTGCATTGAAAAAAAGATCAGTTAAAGTGGAGCATGTTAGTAAGAAGGAGAAAAAGGAAGATATCCTAACCAAGGCCTTACCGAGGATCAATTCCAGTGAGATGTGCTAATTACTTGGAACAATGGACCTTGATAGTGTAGCAAAATCGGCCTAGGCAACCGATTAATCGGCGACTAGTCGCTAATCGGCCGCCTACCTTGCAATTTTTATCAAATAGGCCAATTAATCGCTAGGCGGTCAACGGTGGTCAAGTTAGGCCCTAGGTGTTCCTAATCCACCAAAAATCGGAAATTCCGACAAGATTTCCGGCAAACTCTAAAATTATTGAAAAAATTTGTAATTTCCAGCCATATATGTTTATATATATACATAAAACTAATCAATTTTATAAAAATTACTTAAAAAAATGTGACTAGATATAAAATATTGAAAATTATATGTTAACATTCCAAACCGATTAATCTCGATTAATCGCTTGTCGATACCCTACCGCCCGTCTAGCGCCTAGCGATTTTTACGACACTAGACCCTTGAAGAAACAACCTAAAATTTAGGGAAGATTATTTGAAAACTTCAGTCAAAAGTCAAGTCTTGGTCAAGCAAAAATCAAGGGGAGTTATTTGTAATTGGTTTGAATTATTTTCCTTCTACTGTTCCTAATTTTGTAGTATAAAAAGGTCCTCTATCATACTTGTTTATGCCTCAGTAAAATACAAGGATATCCTTCCAAAAGTGTGCAATTCTGTGTTTGGAGTGCTCATAGAATCTGTTCTATACCAAGTTATTTTTCTAACAATCAAGTCATTGAAGTTCGAAAAGATGTTCAAAAAAATCCTGTGCACTTTTGCTGAATTTGCACAATAGTCCATGAACTAATTTAGGATAATTAAATCTATAAAATTTAATAACTAAAGGTAAAGTCCTGCACACTTTATTATTTATGTAAAAGTACTTTTTGCATAGTTGAATCCCAAGATATTTCAACATTAGTGACGTTCTTTTTGCATGATTTAGTCACTAAACTTTTATTTAGGTAGTCGAAGAAGCAAAGCACGCTCAAAGCGCACAGGGCTAGCAAGGTGGGAAAAAAAGCACACGTCCGAGACAAAAAGAAAGCCGCAATAATAAAAAAGATATCTAATGAGTATAGAAATTAATAATGAAAGAGGTTCAAATACAAAGTGTATTTGTGAGAAGACACAATGAGTCAAAAAAAAGTCACAAAAAAAATTATATCTCACAATCTAAATCGAATTTCAAAAAAATAATTCCAAGCTTTTGTTCCCCTAGCCGTTCTCACTAAGAAAAAAAATAAACGAAAAATAAAAAAAAATAAAAAAATAACGTTTTTTTATTGTGTCTGTTACAGCTGTATCATCAGCAACAAGCAGAATTATAGGAACAAATCAGCAAATTTATAGAAACAAATTATTGTCAAATGCTGTATTTTTAGGAGTAGATTATTTGTATTTAATGATGTAAATTCAATCACAGAAAATCCCGGTATTTATATGGTTCAATGGTGAATGAGAAAGACACACAGAATTCACTTGATTCATTCTCTTATATGGTATCAGAGCCTGTAACCCCATCTGGCCGCCATCTCCCTTCCCTGTTATACCATCCTTCCCTTCTCCATTTTTTTTTCTGCCTAAGTTTGTTCCAGAATGGACAAACTTCACCCTGCTGCTACCGTATCCAACATCAAAAACTTCATTCCATTCATTCTTGAGATGGAAGGCGGTCACTATAACTCATGGGCAGAGATTTTTAGAATCCACTGTAGAGCCTTTGACGTTCATGATCACATTGAGCCTACAGTACAACCTCCCACTGCTCCCACTGTCCCTACTGCTGCCGACTCCACTGTCCCTACTGCTGCCGACAAAGAAACACATCAAAAGGCTCTGGATGCTGTTCAACTCTGGTCTCGCTTAGACGCTATCGTTCTCCAGTGGATTTATTCCACCATCTCTGCTGATCTCCTACACACAATCTTCTCTACCAACACCACGGCCTGCAAAGCTTGGGTTGCCTTGGAAAACATATTTCAGGACAATCAAAGCTCTCGGGCTGTGTACTTGGAACATAAATTCGTCACCACCAAACTAGCCAATCATCCTAATATGTCTGCTTACTGCCAAACTCTAAAAATGTTAGCCGATCAACTCGCAGCCCTTAAAGCTCCGGTCAACAATCAACGGTTAGTACTTAAACTAATAGCGGGTTTGACCGAAAGCTATGAAGCTGTCGCAATGATGATTCAGCAGTCCACTCCTCCCCCGCTTCAAAAAAGTTTGTCCTCAAACTCGGAACACAAAAGTCAAGTCTGGATAAAGCATCTAAGAGGATGTGTCTTCGAACTAAAACATCTGCACCATTATTCATTTTTCCTGACTTACGTTTAATGGGGAATTTAAAGACTTGGAAGAACTTGAGGCACAACTTGAAATGAGATTGTGGACCATACGTAGGCTTGAATGTGTGGTGCATAGCCATATAAAAGACCATGGAACCAGTAGATATTTTAACATGGATAGAAGCCTTGATCTCACGTGCATCAACATTAGAAACAAATTTAACATTCTCAAAGTCTGCAAAGTCATTAACAGTAGCATGTGGTGGACTTTTCTGAATGTTCAAATGCTCAAATATAGGTGCTATTTTTTTTTATACCGTACTTGTGCTGAATTTTCCGTGCTGCTGCACCCTTTAAGTCCTTCACAACGCTGTTAATCTTGATTTCATCTTTGACATCATGTTCTTCCTCTGGAATGAAATTCCCCCCAAGAACCTTTTGCACGAACATGCATTCCTCGGCATTAGGAACAATTCCGTCGTCATCATATTGAGGTCCTTTGTCTGATTTGTTGTCATGATCAACAACGTTTTCTTCTCTTGACTGTGCGTGAAAACAGTAGTCTTCGGATGATGGAAAACGCTGATCACGTGTTTGCGGTTCAGTTGCATTCAGATCACACTTTCTGTCGGAAACACAAAAAGGCATGGGCTTTCGTGGTAGTGGGTTTTTCATCTGGAATCGACCTGATGTAATGCCTTCAACTTGTTGGTAGCGAACCGTTAAGAGTAGTTTCCCAATCCGATCTTGTATGGACTTCATTTTCTGCCTAAGAACAAACTCATGAAACTTGTTGTGGATGTGTCCTAGTTGCTGTTCCACGGATCTGTTCACATACACCATTGTTTCTTTCTTTTCTTTTTTTATATTTTTTTTGTTGCTGAAGTATAACTGGAATGAATCAAGTAGGGAACTTGAAGAAGAGTGAGTCGAAACGTATCGCTTTGGCTCTGATACCAAATGATAGGAGTACGCCCGGAGAATATCGATTCAAACGTAACGAACAAATTACAGATAGATCTAAGGCTTGCTTCGGATACAGATTCACCACCAAAACAAACAATAGGGCTGCGATGTCAACCTAAGATACAGATACACCACTCCGGTTAAGCAATCGTGTCTAAGAACACCGCTCAATTTGTCAAGATTGAACTAGCAAAGACAAATTAATTTAACTCTCACACTCGAGAGATAAATCAACACAAAACTTTCATATTCAAAATCTCACTACATAGTGATTTATGGACCTCTCCGGTCTTGAGTTCCGGAGGTCACCGTTATTATCTTTTATTTTTGGATGACAAAACCAATTTTCTTTGGACCTATCCTCTAGCTAAAAAGTCTCAAGTCTTCCAAATATTTAGTCAGTTTCATACTTTAATCAAAACACAATTCAACCAAAATATCAAAACCCTACAATGTGACAACGGCTGCGAATATGATAATACCCACTTTCACAATTTTTGTTCTACTAACGGCCTCCAATTCCGCTTCTCATGCCCTCATACTTCTCCCCAAAACGGAAAAGCTGAGAGAAAAATCAGATCCATTAACAATATTATCCGCACCATCCTTGCTCAATCTTCTGTTCCCGCTAATTTTTGGCACCATGCTCTCCAACATACAACCTATCTCCTAAACATTCTTCCAAGTAAACTACTCAATAACTTAACACCAACTCACCTTCTATACAACTGCTCTCCTTCTTACACCTCCCTACGTACATTTGGTTGCCTTTGTTACCCCTTATTCCCCTCCACAACTATCAATAAACTCCAAAAACGCTCCACTCCATGCGTCTTCCTTGGACACCCATCTAACCATCGGGGGTACAAATGTTACAATCTTCACTCACGACAAATAATAATTTCACGACACGTCATTTTTGATGAAACAAGTTTCCCTTTTTCCCACACTCAATCCACCCCTACCTTAGCCTATAAAATCTCCACAAACTCACCTGCCATTCATCCATCTTTCTGGTTCACCAGAGGTACACACTCTACACCTCCTTTGGAACCTGCCACAGCCCTTACAGACCCCTCTACAACCCCTTCCTCTCATGCCAGTTCTTCCCCTACCACTTCCCCAACCGACCAGCCTGCTCCTCCCTTACAAACATACACCAGGCAGCCCCAAAACACTCAATCAGCTCACACACCAGCATACGATACCTATCGTTCACAACCAGACATCCTGGCAACCAACCAGCCCACATAAAACTCCACCATCCAGCCCCCTCAACAGCCATCGCAACAGCCTACTAACCAGGCCACTCAACAGCCAACACAACAGCCCAATCTGCAGCCCACACCTCCTTCACCCCCACCCCAAAGCACTATTCCTTCCCCTCCCCCACCACCCCCACAACGAACGATCCATACTCGTAGCATGTCTGGCATCTCCAAACTACGACAACCTTTTACTTTTCACACCTCCACCCCTCTCTCTCCTATACCTCGTATACCCTCGATGCTCTCCGTAACTCGGATTGGAACAAGGCCATGACCGACGAATTCCGAGCTCTTATTGATAATAGCACATGGGAATTAGTCCCGAGGCATAATCATATGAATGTTGTTCGTAGCATGTGGATTTTTAAACATAAACTCAAGTCTGATGGCACTTTAGAGCAATACAAAGCTCGCTTGGTTTGTGATGTCAGGTCCCAACAAGTTGGCATAGACTGTGGAGATACATTTAGCCCTGTGGTTAAACCAGCAACTATCCGGACTGTTCTTTCACTAGCTCTTTCTCACTCATGGCCAATTCACCAGCTAGACGTAAAGAACGCCTTTCTACATGGCAATCTTCTTGAGACGGTTTACATGCATCAGCCTCCGGGATTTAGAGACACACGATTTCCGAATCATGTCTGCTTATTGAAGAAATCATTGTATGGGTTGAAACAAGCCCCGAGGGCATGGTACCAAAGGTTTGCTGACTATGTTTCCACATTAGGGTTCCGTCACTGTAAAAGCGACCATTCTCTATTCACATACAAAAGTGGTCCTAATATCGCTTATATCTTATTATACGTGGATGACATCATTCTGGTCACCTCCACAGACACTCTTCGCCACTCTTTTTTGAAACTCTTGGCTGCCGAATTTGCAATGAAGGACTTGGGACCACTTAGCTACTTTCTTGGCATATCCGTCACTCGGCATAAGGGCTCCTTATTCTTGTCTCAACACAAATATGCCCAGGAAATACTTGAAAGGGCCGGCATGAGTACTTGCAAACCTGCTACCACCCCGGTAGACACAAAATCTAAACTTAGTGCATCTTCTGGCACCCTTCTTGAAGACGGAGGCACACAATACCGTCAACTTGCGGGAGCCCTCCAATATCTCACTTTCACCAGGCCAGATATTAGCTATGCCGTTCAGCAGGTATGCATGCACATGCATGCCCCACGTACAAGCCACTTTAATGCACTAAAGCACATCTTGCGGTATATCAGGGGCACCCTTTCACACAGCCTATGTCTAAACACATCATCGGTCACTTCGCTACTTTCCTACACTGATGCAGATTGGGCTGGTTGCCCCGATACGCGACGTTCTACCTCAGGCTACTATGTATATTTGGGGGACAACTTGATCTCTTGGTCTTCTAAACGCCAACCAACCATTTCCCGTTCCAGCTCCGAGGCCGAATACCGCGGGGTTGCCAATGTCGTCTCGGAAACGTGTTGGTTACGCAACCTTTTACTCGAACTTCATCATCCACCAACTCATGCTACTCTCGTGTACTGTGACAACGTTAGTGCCATTTACCTATATGGGAACCCAGTTAAGCACCAACGCACCAAACACATAGAGTTGGATATCCACTTTGTTCGCGAAAAGGTTGCCCGAGGACAAGTTCGTGTTTTGCATATTCCATCACGGTTCCAGATAGCTGACATCTTCACCAAAGGCCTTCCTCAGGTTTTATTTGATGATTTCCAAGACAGTCTCAACATTCGTCAACCTCCTGCTTCGACTGCGGGAGTATGTTAGCAGAAATACAGCTGTATACACAGCTGTATCATCAGCAACAAGCAGAATTATAGGAACAAATCAGCAAATTTATAGAAACAAATTATTGTCAAATGCTGTATTTTTAGTAGTAGATTATTTGTATTTAATGATGTAAATTCAATCACAGAAAATCCCGGTATTTATATGGTTCAATGGTGAATGAGAAAGACACACAGAATTCACTTGATTCATTCTCTTATAGTGTCATTTATGAAAAACACAATGACGTCATTGTGTCATTATGAAAGACACATTGACGTCATTGTGTCATTATGAAAGACACAATGACGTCATTGTGTCACACAATGAATTTATTTTTTATTTATTTTTTTCTGAAAGAGGACGACGAGAGGAACAGAGACTCCGAAGTACTTTTTTGAAATTCGATTTAGATTGTGAGATATAATTTTTTTGTGACTTTTTAGCCTTATTGTGTCTTCTCACACTTTGTAGAAAAAATACACTTTGTAGAATAACCTCACCCATTAATAATTTAATCCTTTTCTACAAATAATACCTAATACAATTTCCTTGTAAATCAAAGTCTAAATAACTAAGAAATTTGGTTTTTTCCAATCCACATTAATTCATGTACGGAAATTTGGCAAGGGAGGCAGGGAGGCCAAAACAAGGAACCATAAGCTGTGCAAATTCAACAAAAGTCTAGAGGGTCTTTTCCAAGAATCACCTTTATAAAATATAGAACCTTTTCTTTATCTTTCTTAAGTATAAGGACTTAACCATGCAAAAACAAAATCTTGTTGGGTTTGTGAAGGACTGGAAGTGAGGTTTGGTAGTGGTAAATGGAGGGTGATCAATGGTAATCTGGTTATTGCTCGTGTATAAAGCGTGGGTCATTATATATGGTTGACGTACCTGTTGAGGGATGTATGGCCGTCCCGGTTAAGCACGACAAAATCCGGTTCGCTAAATCTGGTGCTAAGAGAGTTCATTTTGCAAACGTGAAGTCTGGAACAAAGATGTTAGGTGAACAAGTTCAAAAGTCTAAACCATTCAGGGGATTCGGTGACAGTGGGAGCACGAGACGTGTTCAGGGTAAAGTTACAAAGAACCGTTGGGTTTTAAAGACTATGACTGAAAAATTCTCTCCTGGTGATTGTTTGATGAATTTGGAGAGTGATGGTGATCCTCCGTGTATCTTTCAATCCGGTGGAATGTCCAAACCGGTTAAGATAGAGGATGAGTCGTTGGCGGGACTAGCCACGACTGAGTTGGAGCTCGGGGGAGCTTCAATTGGCCCTTCAAATGGGAGATTGTTCTTTGGGAACTGAAGGCTTGAAAGACTTGTTTGAAGATTACTGAAGTTACTAGACGACTGGGTTGCTTTGTACTTGAATGGCGAGCTAGAATTTATCACAAAGCCTTCAAGTGGGAGATTGTTGGGTTTGTGAAGGCTTTGGGCTTGGGGCCATGTTTAGTTTTCTTGTTCATTAAGTTGTTAACCCTAATTAGTCTCTATATATATCCATGTCATGTATTTGTAATCTTTGTACCGAGCAAATAAAGAAAACCCTAGTTGCAGCGCGTGGACGTAGGTCACACCGACCGAACCACGTTAAATCCTTGTGTCGTTTATTTTCTATATGCGTGATATTCGTTTGTGCGTGTTCGTGTGTTGGTTCCGCTGCGCCGGTTGAATATCTAACAAATCTAAGGACTTACGTGTTTGCCTGTCGAAAATCCATAGGGCTTTGTTTGACATGTGCCGACTAAAAGATAAAAAAAATGTTGCAATTTAGAACAAATACCTGCCCTCGTGGATTTGAGAGTTTTGTTGCCCAAGTATGACGCGGTTGGTAGGCTCCCATTGCAATCTCCGTGTCTCGAATTCCCTCCATAGACCGTTGATTAATGTTTGTAGATCCGATAATTACATACTCATCATCAACAATCATGCCTTTTGAATGAACTTTGATCATGAACCGTCGATTCTTACGAGCAAGTCTCTAGAATAAAAATGATAACAAAAGTAATAATCATAAATTAACACAATAAAAAAAATCCTCTTGATGGAGGCATCAAGGGATCGCCAATACATAAGAATTTAGGTGAAAATTCGTACGGAGTATATGTGAGGCCACATTATGCAAGACAGGTAAAAGCCATTTTCTCTTTCTTTTTCTTTTTAGAATTTGTTGTTTTATCGAATCTTAATGTGTCCAAAAATTTGCATGCTATACAATTAAGGTGGTGTTTGTTTTTCTAAAAAAAGTCTGCGTAGGCTCTTCTGTTTACGCCGCGCAGACCACGCGCGGACATTGCTATCTACAGATTGTTTGTTTTTTCGAAGACGGTTCATTAGATGCAAAATTGGCCCAACCACTTTTACAGACTGTAAAGGTTTGGTCCACCTCTTTTTCTACTACAGATGTCTGCAGATACGATTCGCAGACTACAGAAATTTTACCTCTGAAAAAACAAACTGCACCTAATTCTAATGAAACTAAAAGACTCTAAGCAGAAATACAATATATTAATGAGATAAGAATACTCCAATCCAAAAGTAGAATACACTTTCAGTTCTAAGGTCAAAGAGACTAGTTAACAGATCTTAGATGACATGAGATGTTTATTTTAGTTTGAGGAAACAAGACTGTAAGAAAGATGTTACAGGTTAACTGATACCACATCTCTATCATTAGTATCTTGAGGTCTTGACGACCTAAAATATCAAGATATTATTCATTTATGCCATGTTTAATTCTTCGATTTACGGATCCCATTTTCATTTCTCCTCACATAGGGGACCCACATCACATTCATTCTCCTCATTAAACAAACCCCTTATTGTTTTGAGAAAAAGTTTAAAAGTACCTAAATGTTCCCTAACTTCAATTCAATATTCGTCTGATGCTGATTTTCAAAAAATTACGGTAATCACTTTGAAAAAAATACAAATCCATATACCCCCAATTCTTTATCTATCAAAGCAGATAAAAAAAAATTCAGCCAACATATAATCATAGAGACAAATAAGCCCTACCTGGGGAGTATTTCCTGAACCAGGGCTCTCGTCACCTACATTATCATCTGGATCCATGGCTTCACGGTTCCCAAGACAAAAGAAGTTTAAATAATCTTGTGGTGAAAACACTTCCTCGAGCCCAACTTCTACCAAAGCCTTGTAAATAGTCTCATACATCATTTGCATTGTCTTATTCTATAAAGTTCAAAGATTATGTGTTTTGATTTGACAATACACAAGTACGAAAAATTCCATAAACATGCCATGCAAATTAACGTTCTGAGGTCAAACAATAAACTTTAAGAGCTAAGAATACGTAAATTTTTAGGTTATTAGATTTTAATAATCTCAACTTTTATTTATTGGTCGAGATTAATCCTAACTCAAGAAATGTTTATGACACTACCAACTTTGAGCTTATTTTCCTCCGACTACCCCTTATTAACCGAAAGTTAACCCCCATTATTTATTTTGATAAAATGGGGCCAACTTTGAGCTATTTTTCAACTCCGTTGCTGACCAACCTCCGTCAGGTTTGTTTTTTGGTGTTTAGCCTCTATTGTCACCTGAAATCTACCTCCAACGAGTCAATTGAATCTACCTCCAACGAGTCAATTGGTTCAGATCAAGATGGTGAAGATTGACGGATTCGGGGTGCAAAAGTTTCAAATTGACAGGCATGATGTTGATTTCAACTTTTTTGCTTAGTGTTTTGGCCATATAAGTAGTCCACGTTATCAAAAAACTAACGGTGTTAACTCTCAGTTAGTAAGGATGGTCGAAGGAATCGTCGAAGGAAAATAAGCTCAAAGTTCGGAGGATCTATAAACATTTCCTGAGTTGGGATTAATCTCGGCCAATAAATGAAAATTAGAATATCAAAATCCAATAACCCTAAAAACTTTTGGTGTTAAAAAAACATATTCCAACTAAAATGAGCTTTACAACCAATGTTATTAGGACCGGATTGGACCGGCCAGTCAGACCGGGATTTGGTTGACCACCGGTCTGATCCACCCCAATTCGTTTTCTTATTCCAGAACCACGGGGTTCGGACGGTTCGACGGTTGGACCGGGAACCAAGAACTGGTTCGGACTGGATTTTGCAATTTTTTATTTTTTATTTTATTTTAATGGGTTGAACGAATAGATCAAATGATGAACTTCAGTCTTGGATGTATAATTATTGCTGAGTTTTATATGTAACTATAGAATATACATGTAAAATACTTACATTGAATTATATATATAACTATATATAATATAAATATATATATATATATATGTATATATATAATTATGACGTCATCCGATTTTTAAATCCGGTCCGATCACCGGACGAGTAAGGCGTCCAATTCGACGTCCGATCCTTTTCTGAAAACATTGTTTACAACATATATTGCATCCTAGAAAATGTGGGTGGATTATGAGAATATGAATAAAAAATGTAATATGCTTGACCCTCAAGTCAAACCGTAAAGTCAAAGCTACATATGTATATACCTGACAAAATAGAATATTTTGCGTAGCAGCGCCCGTAGGTACACCCTCTGGCCACATAGGAATGATGATATATACAGCAAACCTTTCGTGTGCTCTAATTTTACTAGCAATTTTAAGGGCAATTTCCATTGGAATCAAATTATTGGCACCTAAGAGAATCAAATATAGAAAAAGGTGATTAACAAAATCTAAAGTGGAGTATATCAAGGGTTGTAAACAAACCGAACGAACACGAACTGGCCGCTGTTTGTATTCCTTCATTAAGAAAATAACTTGTTCATGAACTGTTCACGAACGCTTACCGAACGAGATTTTTTGTTCGTATTTGTTCATTAAGGAAATGAATTTGTTCATGAACAGTTCACAAACATAAACGAACACAAACGAAGGCAAGCGAACGCACACCAATATTCATGAACATTAATTATCACAAATGAAATTTGCTAAGACAAACAAATACAAACCATCATATATTGATTTTATAATTAAAATCATAGACATTATGTAATATTCACTAGATATAAATAAGTACTTACCATAATTATCACAAGCATAACTTTTAAATAAACGAACACAAATGAACGTTAACGGATACATTATCGAACGTTCATGAACATAAATGAACGAACGCAACCTTTGTTCATGTTCGTTCATTTAACTAGACGAACGGAATTTTCTTGTTCGTGTTCGTTCATTTATGGAACGCACGAACATAAACGAACTTCCCGTCGAACGGTTCACGAACAGTTCGCTGAACGTTTGGTTCGTTTACAGCAATAAGTATATGTCAAAGAAGTGTTCCTTACCCACATCTTTATGTGAACTCCAGTTAAATGATGATCCAATAAAGTATTGGTTCTCAATATATATGAAATGTTGGGCAGAACGAATAGCCTTCACGTATGCCGTATGTATGCTCATATCAATCCACACATTCTTCCCACAAACCAAATTCTGTTCATAGAAGTTCACCGGTGAAAAGGTTATTCATTGTTGAAGACAATAATTAAGATTGGAAGTAGCAAGCTATACTACTTGAAGCTCGAGGTGGGAATTTTGACCCATTTACTTATGAAAGAGTCAATTTGGGTTGCAATTTATACTAAATGGACCAAATGAAAGAAAAATAGCTAAAAGGCGAACGATTCAAACAGGTTGAAAGCCACCCAAAGTCAAGTTGTAATGCATATAACCTCATAATTTGTTTTCCTCGATTTAGATGACTAACATAACAAATTCCTCTGTAATCATAAAAAAGGATAAGTTATTTACCAAACAATTAAAGTTGGATAACTTATATTAAGAAACAGCAAGGTGACCCTTCTGCTTACGAATGGGCCGATCTAGGTTGTGATCTACTTTAAACAAGTCAAATCAACTTGATTAGGTAAAAGGGAATGGGTTAAAAGGGTCGACAAGGTTGGAATCCGTCGTAGTTTATATGTAATGCATACAACCTCAAAAACCTTCATTATTTAGAGATCTACATTATTATCATAATAGCATTTCTTTTGTAATCAAACTAAATATCAATGCATTGATTGTTTATGAAAAGTTAAAAACTAGAAAAAAGAGTGTTTACGGGTCAACTCAATCTTGTAGTCCAAGCCTAATATGACCTGGCACACAACCTGTCCAGCCCACCCATCTTGCCTCATCTACTTTATGAACCCAAAAATATTTTCATATTTCACACCTTCTTAGTAGCTTCCGTTGGATCCTTTGGAAATCCTTTAACCGAGTTCGAATCAATTGAACGGAATATCTGTATTCAGGTAAATAAATTTATGATATAGAATATATGAATGCAAAATGCCAACCAAATTAGTATCAATTGATACCTGTACATGCCACCCTTCAGGATCCTGGTCATCATGGTAAGATTGATCATTTACACTCAAAACATCTGGCATCCTTTCTATTTTGAGCAAACAATCGTCATATGATGTTCTTCGTAATTTCGAAACATGAAGTTTCGAAGCCTTTAGCCATCGTTCTTTAAAATTGGTCAAGACATCGTATGCTGCTGGACCATCGATTTTACAATTCATGTCATGCCATGGTTCTCTTGGACAACCAACAACATTACCCTAGAAATATCATAATGGACGGGTCAGAAGGGTTGGATAATGGTTCAAAAATGGATAATTTTGATCATGACAAAAACATTGGTTTGCCTGTTAGAAATGACCCAGAATTTAGAACCCTAATCAAAATTTACTTATGCCAAACATGTCATATAGTCATTATAAAAGGTTCAGTTTGTTTTGACATGGCTTTTTTTGAGATTAATTTTGGCTGAAACCATTAACCCAATTATCCCCTCTTAGTTCTAAATTTGCATAGAAATTTAAAAAAATCAAGATTATTAAATCTTTGATCAAGGTTGTAGGATCGTAAACATTTGATCTTTATAACTATTTTTTATCTTTATGGTAATATAATTTCAAATATATGATCTTCATAATGTTATCTCATTTTGGATCTTTTTGGTAACAGGATTAGAAACCTTATATACATTACTCATGCCAAACATCATACTCCTCATATAAGGTTTGGTTTGGCTTGGCTATTTTTTTGATTAATTTTGGCTGAAACCATTAACCCAATTATCCCCACTTAGTTCCAAATTTGTATACAAATTAAAAAAAGGAAGATTATAAAATTTTGATCAAGGTTGTCGGATCATAAACATTTGAGTTTTATAGCTTCTTTTTATCTTTATAGTAGTATGATTTTAAATATATGATCTTAATAATGTTATCTCATATTGGATCTTTCAGGTAGCTGGATTAGAAACCTAATATACAAAAATTTGATCTTCAAGTTAATAATATTTATAAGAGTTAATTGCTATTTTCGTCCCCGAGGTTTGATGTTTTTCGCCGTTTTCATCCAAAAACTTTATTTTTCCCCTCTGTACATTCTAAAAACTTGCTATTTTCATCCACATCCATTAACTCCATTTGTTTTACCCGTTAAGTGGACACCAGCTTTAAATATTAAAAGCAATCTAATAATGTTTGAATGTTCGGGGAAATTGAACAATGTTTATTTATGTTTTTTTTTTCCTGGTGAGGTGCAAAAGTACGTAAATGCCCCTCACATGATGTGCACATGATGACTAATTAACAAGTAAATAAACGGGGTTAACGAAAATTGATGAAAATTGCAAGTTTTTTTAAATGTCAAGGACGCACAATAGAAAAAAAATTGTTTTTGGATGAAAATGGCAAAATACACCAAACCTTAGGGACGAAAATGGCAATTTACTCTATTTATAAAGATAACAGTCCTCTGTAATATTCTAATACTTGAAACTAAAATTTTATATAAAACTCCGTTTCAAAAAAATATTATATCGGAACGTTGACCAAAAAATAAAGAAAGCCACATTTTTCGTTTTTCTTTTAAGTTAATGAATGAAGATATTTACAGGAAACAAAGAAAATAAAACGGGTTAAAAGCTCATATTGTATATAGTATGAGGGTTGTAACCCAAAATAAAAAAAAAAGTATAAATGACATGTGTGTCTCCTTTTTGGATGAGTTACTATTCCCCTTCTTCATCTTTAAATAGAAATGAAAAAGGGTAAAGTAAATAATGGGACGGGTTGTTTTGTAAATTATGCTGGCCAGATATGAATTCATACAAGTATACTATTCATAAAAGTTTGTTTTTAATATGCAATATATATAATAATGGAACTAAAAGATCAAAGTCATCACCGTAAAAATAGAATTATGGAAGTCATCTGCATGCACTGTGTGCGAAGTCCGAAACAAGGGATGTTCTGGAGAATCGTATCGGCCATTGCATAGATCAAGTCCTCCAACAAAAGCAAGAATTCTTCTTTTACCATATCCAGCATCCGTATCAACAATCACAGTTTTCTGGTGGTGTGTATAGATTCCAACTTCCTAAATGAAATTAAAAGGATGAAAATTAAAAAAAAAAGAACGTATAAGCAAATTTCCTTGACTTTAAATTTTAGTTATGTACACATTATGAGTTAATCATGCATAAAGAAAATTGAAATGCCCAAACAGTGGATACAATTTAAGGAATGACGGAACATCAAAGGTTTTATAAACATGTAGCCTTTCACATCTACAAGGATCCCTAGTTATTAATTTATCAGTGTTCTATAGTTTATACCAAAAATATATATTTTATGGTTCCAGATTTTTTAAGTAATATGAAGAAAGTATATATGCTTGGATTTTATTTGGTTGTTGAATACCTGCTGCTTATACCAGCTCTGCCTTTTTCCAGTTATACGAGGAACAAGAAGTACGTACACCGAAGAGTGCTGGAAAAAGTGCCGAGTTTCTTCAGCATGGGTAGCAATGGGTCCATCCTAAAAAAGTTGAGATAAATGTTAAATGATATAAAAGCACTTAGCTTAAGCAACTGATTTATCTAATTTTGCTCTTTCAAGTCACGGCTGTCAATTTTTAAAGAAACATCCAAACATCAAGCCTGTAAATGACAAAAAATAGTTACCATTTTGTAGCCCAAAATGCTCTTCGAACTAGGATCATCAGAAACAAGAAGCAAAATTCTCACACCTTCTTGTGATTTCAATTTCAAAAGATCTCCAAGGGTATGCTCAGGAGTATTAGCCACCTCACGGACTAATTTCAATTTGTGCCACACGGACCAACCTGTTATATATATAAGACGCCGGGCCTTACTTATTGCATCAAATATATCATTCCAGCAAGACCCATGCACATAATGCATGTCTTGATCAAGCTTAAAATCAGGTAGAGACCCGTTGTGCACATTTGCATCTTGATATAAAGTCACCCTCCCACCTCGCCTTAACGGAAAATAGGTCCCAGAAACTCCCATATATTGTGGGCCCGCCCCAACCCCGTTATGATATAAACTCAATTTTTTGACAGGAAAGTATTGAATTGTGAGCGCCAAACCCGCTCCAGCTTCGCATGGTCTTCCATTTGTACCAATTAACGGGAAAAACCCTTGGATTCTAGTTCCTGAGTATATTTTTTCAACTGGAATTGCTATAATTCCTATAAGTTGAGACCCAACAGCATTACCATCCTTAACACGAAAATGAACTTCAGCAGCATGATGTGCAACAGGGACGTTAAAATGTTGTTTCCAGACGGGATTTTCACTGTTGCTAATTACATAAGTTCTTCCAATCACTGCAGTTGTTACAGCAATAGAGACGTATGGATCACCAGTTATGTTACTTTTGGTTCCAGCAAGTCTATTGAATATCGTTAATGTTTTATGAAACATATGCGTATTTGGAAGGTTTTTAGCCTCATGTATCCAAATATCTAAATTCCCATGTAGAAGTAGAACTTTGATATAAGGTGTTAATGAGACCATTTGATATTCTTGATTTTGTGGATCGACAAATGAAGGCTTGTGTGTAAAAGTAGGTTGTTGGTATAAATCAAGGGAGCCACTATGAGAAAGAGACCCTTCAAAACTAGAAAAAGAATCACTAGGATGATGCCTGTGAAAATCGGATTCAGATTTTGCATTCACACTTTGATAGATTGGGGCAGCAGGTGGTGGCGCCCCCACCACCAATGCAGATGGAGAAGTGGAGGCGGATGGTAAATTTTCTGACACAAGATAATCTATAGCAATGGACTCACCAATTCCAAGGCATTTAGCCTGCAAATGAAGTAAACATTTATTAAATCGTCACTAGTACCTTCGAGCACAATAAAGCTTTATGTTTTAAATGGTAAAAAATTGAAAATCATATCCTATGAGATTACATAATCAATGATGTTAGTCCAACGTTTACATTTAAGCTCTCCGATTACCAAAAAATATCCAGCAAAGTGAGTAACTACTAATTAAAACGTTACTACTTATTCAAGACACAAATCATGCATAATTTAACAAAGTAACAAACATAATATACTACATGACACATTAATATAAATATAATACGAGTCTTAACTACTAATCAATAATAAAAAAACATAAACTATATGCTTACCTCCATCTTTAGTAATTCCTCAAGCTCTTTCTTGACAAGACTCATAGGAGGTCGTTGTGCTCGATCATCATGCAAGCATTGGTATGCGATTGAAGAAAATTTGTTCATCGATTCAAAGCTCATTTGTTCATGCAGAGCAGGGTCCAGAATCTCATCCAGTTTCTTCTTTTTGTGGCAATCTTTGAGAAATGGAGCTGATAACAAGAAGCCATCATCATCCGTGGTGAAGCACAACCTTCCACAAAAAACTTCAAATAGTACCATGCCGAAAGAATAAACATCAGATTCTTTCGTTACAATGCCTGTAGATAAGTATTCTGGCTCAAAGTAACCAGGTGTGCCACAGGCGTGAGAAATAACAAAACTTCTGTTTAAACCTGATAAACTTAACTTTGATAGTCCAAGATCAGAAATTTTAGCAATCCAGTTGTGATCTAGCAAGATATTTGAACTTTTTATGTCTCTATGAATTATAGCTTGGTGCTTTCCAGCATGATTATGAAGATGGTCGAGTCCCCGAGCAGCATCTACACATATGTTGAGTCTTTCCAGCCAATTAAGAGAATATTTGGTATTACTACGCTTTAGATACTGATCTAAACTTCCACGCTCAGCATATTCATAAACAATAATCTTCTCTTTTCCCTCGTCACAATAACCAAGAAGAGAGATCAAGTTTGGATGGTGTTGACCGGTGAGCAGCTGAATCTCCATCAAAAACTCCTTTAACCCTTGTCCAAACTGCTCAATTAACCGTTTTACAGCAACGGTTGTTGGATTTCCATGAAATGAGAGTTCTCCTTTGTAAACCATACCGTAACCACCTCGTCCGATACACTCTTGGAAGTTTTGGGTTGCTATTTCTATCTCTTTCAATGGAATTTTGAGATGTTGGGACTCTTTGAGCACCGACATTTGGTAGATGAGGCATCAACTGAAATTAGGGACACCACTGATTAATTAAAGCCTTTCAAGCCCTGTTTAGGCTGGAATCAACTGTTCAGTGACCGAAAGATGTAAACTTGTTGGGGGTAACTATAGCTAGGTTTGGGAATGGAAGAAACATCCTATGTTGGGTATGGTCTAAGGGTGGTGATGGACTTTTTTCAGTGAAGTCCATGCTTACAATTCTTGAAGACCGCAGCTCAGCAGGCCATGATGGTATTTTAGAGTGGAACAAGTGGTTACCAAATAATCAGTTAAATGAGATAAAAAGGAACGATCACAATTTTGGCAACAAGAACCTATCCATACAAATACAATGCATTTTGAATGAGATTAAGGTGATGAGCTATCTTTGGGTTAAAAATAGAGCGAAAATAAACTCTTTTTTAGTTTTCATGCATGTTTGAACTGTAATGTTGATTGTTGACTGTTGTTGGTTTCTACTGCAGATCTTGCTTCTGATCCTGTTTCTTGTGATGAAAAATCAAGAGTGTTAGCTTTGCAATTGAAATTGGGAGAAAATGGGGTCAAAGCTCGAACCCTAAATCCATTATGTATGTTAATAGTGAAATCAAAAGGGCTACCTCATCGATGAAACCATAAAGTCTATCTATCATCCACAGAAAGAGATGCGTCGTTGTGGAGGAATCTGCACCACAAGCAACCTTCATCTTCGTCTTCGTCTTCTTCAACTTTCTCTCTGAATCGCTCTGGTCAATGGTGTAAAGAAAGCCGATCATTAGGTAGGCCGTTGACAAAATAAATTTGTAGTAGTTAACAGAATGGTATCGTTTAAAAAGCATTTACTTGAGTTGTTAGATCAAAACTCGGATATTCTTGTTGCAAACGGACTAAAAAAACGCAAGCATTCGCTATATGGGTGGCTTTTAATCTTCGCAACTAACAAAAGATCTGGGAGACAATGGTTTTCCAAGGTAATTGTTTGGAATGGCGAAGACGTATTAGCGGAATTGATTACGAGTTTGAAAATTCAAAAGTCCTTGCAAATAGACTTAAATTAGTTTTTGATTTCATTAACGTTCTTGACGGGCCCTTGGTGATAAAAATTAATATGCCTTTGATGATAGACAACATCGATATGAAGAAGATGATTAAAGGGGTGGTTGGGGGATGGCAGTAACATTTGCTTTTGGACTAATTTATGGATTTATAATGCCATCCTTTGAGAAAAATATCCTGCATTATTCAATTTGGAAAGAAAAAAGGGGTGCTCAAATGCGGATCAATGCAAACGGATTGATGGGAGCACGTCGGGTGGGAAGATTAATGCAAATGGCTCAGCGATAAGGATGGACTCTTCGCTGTCAAATCTTTGAGAGGTTGATGTGAAAGTAGGACAGTGGAACAGCCTTCTTCCGTGCTTAAATGGTGCATCTTTATCTCGATTAAAATCAATTTGTTTGTGTGGAGAGCTCAAAGGGGGTGTATTCTATCGTTAAGTGCTCTTGCTAGAAATACTAAAACAGGGGATTTGGTTAGATACATGTTATGTGAAAACTGAAAATAAAGATAAAACTCAACCAAAACAAATCAAACCAAGCTAGTTTTGGTCGGTTTAATGGTTTTGTATAGTCCATTAATGTAACCTATTTTTTTGGTAAAACGGTCAACCCACGGTTACGAGTTCTGCGCACATTATACAGCCTAAACCAGTCGAACTAAATTACGAACTATGGCTAACAGAACAAGAGATTTAAGGGGGGTTTGGAGTCATTTGAATAAAAAGAAAGGTAGTCAAATGTACATATATGCAACCACAACATGACGATCACACTATTTGCAGCAAGTAACAGCACAAACTACAACACTCCACACACAATTGCTTATGCCCTCATAAGCTATACCAAAAACTGAAAATCTCAAGAACCCTAATCTTGAAAACTCAAAAGTTGCCCAAAAACACTAATCAAATAGTCAAATTCTCTTGAATCGCAAGGAATGACCCGACAATTTGACCGCCAACATCTGGGAAGTTTACATGTCCCGGAAGAGATCCTACCTTGCCCTTTGGATCCACTTCAACAGGGTATTTCAGTAGATGTCCCCTCATTTCAGACACCTCATCATCTGCAAACTGTTTCCAGTTAGCTTCAGATAATGATCTCACATACCTTACACATTCGATTGATTCGGGCTGCATAAAGAGATCATCCACAAGCCCAAGATGCTCGGCCCAAAGAGACATTCGGTATCCATATATCTAGGAAGAAAAGAGCACAAAAAGCTAAGAAAATATTTGGTCATAACTCTTAAGTGCTGACTAAAATTGGCAGCTCATGAGCATAATGTTTTACTAATCTGTCATGATGACAGTCTGCAAATTTCTAGCTTTAACGTTTGCTAAAAAGGGGCATGTAAATGTTGATACGAACTTTCACTGAATTTGCACATAAGTCCTAAACCATTAAATTATAAAAACACAATGAAATATATACATTCTTTTTTACATGATTAAATCCTTAAATTATAAAAGCATAACAGAAAAGTATAATATCTTTTTTGCATGCTCAAGTACTGATTTTTGCATGCTCAAGTACTGATGTTTGGACAAACTGTTTCTATGTTGTCAATGGTGCAAGGTGCACTCAACGCACAAATGGCTCGCAAGGAGGAAAAAGCACATATCCAAGACCAAAGAAGGTGCAATAATAAAAATTTACAAAAGGCATAGAAAACTAATAATTTAATACTATTCTATAAATATAATAAAAAAACCAAATATAAATTCTTTGTGAATCAAAGTCCAAAAAAATAAAAGAATTGGTTTTTTTCATCACACATTACTTCATGTATGGAAATTTGGCAAGGGAGATAACGAGGTCAAAACAAGGAACCATAAGCTTTGCAAACTTAAGAGAAGTTTGTTTGTTTTACTTTTTAAATCACCCCCTAAATGTAAAACTAAAGGTTATTTTCTTTGAGTTTTTCTAAGCACAAGGACTTAACCATGCAAAAACAAAACCTAAGGACTTGTGTGCTAGCTCGTAAAATCCATAGGGTTTCTCGACATATGCACTAAAGGATATAAAAAATGTTGCGAATTTAGGACAAATACCTGCCCCTTTGGATTTGAGGGTCTTGTTGCCCAAGTATGACGAGGTTGGTAGGCTCCCATTGCAATCTCTGTGTCTCGGGTTCCCTCCATAGACCGTTGATTAATGTTTGCAGATCCAATAATTACATACTCGTCATCAACTATCATGCCTTTTGAATGAACATAGATCATGAACCGTCGGTTCTTACGAGCAAGTCCCTGAAATAATAATAATTTTACTCAACTTAAAGAGAAGTTTTCTTGATGGAAGCATCAAGGGATCGCTAATGCATAAGAATCTAGGTGAAAAATAGAAAGGAATATATGTGAGGGCGTGTTTTGCAAGACGAGTAAAATTCATTTTCTCTTTCTTTTTCTTTTTTGAAATTTGTTGTTTTATAAAATCTTAATGTTTAAAAGCTTTTCATGGTTGTAACAATTAAGTCCATGAAAAATAAGAAAGTAAGAAAAAACTATATATTAACGAGATAAGAATACTCCGATTATAACTAGAAATGCACTTTAAAACCTAAGGTCAAAGAGACTTGTCCACAAATCCTAAATAATATGGGATGCCTATTGTAGTTTGAGGAAAAATTTTAATTACGTTAGTTAATTTATACAGAAACAAGACAGGAGGAAAGATATTAGGGTTAACTTATACCACATCTCATTAGAGTCTTGAGGTTAAAAAGTTAGTATTTTTGACCTCAAAACAAAGATCTTATTCATTTATACCATGTCTAGTTCTTCATTTTTGGGATCCTAATTTCATTTCACCTCAAACGGGGACACATCACATTCGTTCTCCTCATCAGATAAGAATTGTATATTGTTTTGAGAATAAATTTATAACTACCTAAATGTCCCTAACTTCAATTAAATATTCATCTGTTCTGATCCTGGAAATCACAGTAATCACTTTGAAAAAAAAAACCACACCCAAACACCTTTAACTCTTTATCTATCAATACAGATTGCAGAAATAAAGATGTGATAATTTCATCAGCAAACATGTAGTCATAGAGACAAGTGGGGCGTACCTGGGGAGTATTTCCTGAACCAGAGTTCTCATCACCTACATTTTCATGTGGACCCGTGACTTCACGGTTCCCAAGACAAAAAAAGTTTAAATAATCTAGTGGTGAATATACTCCCTCGAGCCCAACTTCTACCAAAGCCTTGTAAATGGTCTCATACATCATTTGCATCGTCTTATTCTGCAAGGTTAAAAGATTATGTACATCTAATTTTAACATATACAAGCACTCCACATTCCATAAACAGCGCATGCATATTTGACGTTTCGAGGTCTAACATCAAACTTTAAGAATTAAGAATACAAAATTCTTTTAGTGTTGTTCTAACTAGATGTAACTTTACAACATATATTGCATTCTAGAAAATGTGGGTGGATAAACTTGCAACAAGATGTATGAAAAAATTTGAATCTGAAATCTAATATGTTTTGACTTTATAGTCAAAGTTACATATACCTGCCAATATAGAATACGTTGCGTAGCATTCCCTGTAGGGACACCCTCTGGCCACATAGGGATGACGATATATACAGCAAACCTTTCACCCGCTCTAATTTTACTAGCAATTTTGAGGGCAATTTCCATTGGAATCAAATTATTGGCACCTAAGACATAATCAAATATGGAAAACTGTGAACAACAATATCTGAAGCGGAGTATTTGTCAAAGAAATGATCCTTACCCAGGTCTCTATGTGAACTCCAGTTATATGATGATCCAATAAAGTACTGGTTCTCAATATATATGAAATGTTGGGCAGAACGGATAGCCTTCACGTATGCTGTATGTATGCTCATATCAATCAACACATTCTTCCCACAAACCAAATTCTGTTCATAGAAGCACACTGGTGAAAATTTATTCATATTTTAAGACAATAATTAAGATTGGAAGTAGCAAGCTACACTACTTAATGCTCGAGGTGGAAATTATGACCTATTTACTTATAAAAGAGAATTTGGTTGCAATTTATCCTGAATGGATCAAATGAAACAAAATTAGCTAAAAGGGGAATGGTCAAACAGGTTGGAAATCACCCAAAGACCAAAGTCAACTTGTAATGCATACAACCTCATAATCTGTTTTACTCGGTTTAGATGATTGATGTAACAAGTTCCTTTGTAATCATAGTTAAAGACTAATTTATTTATTTAAAAATGAAATTTGGATAACTAGTACACAACCCACCCGTCCCACCTATCTTTCCTCATCTACTTGATAATATTACCAAAACCTTTACAGACCCAAAAAAAGGTTTCATATCTCGCACCTTGCTTGTAGCTTCACTCGGATCCTTTGGAAATCCTTTAACTGAGTTTGAATCAATTGAACGGAATATCTGCAATCGGGTAAAGAATTTATGATATAGAAAATATCAATGCAAAATGTCAACCAAATAGTATCAATATATTTACCTGTACATGCCACCCTTCTGGATCATGGTCATCAAGGTAAGGTTGATCATTTACACCCAAAATTTCTGGCATCCTTTCTATTCTGAGCAAAGAATCATCATAAGATGTTCTTAATTTTTTCAAACCATGAGGTTTTGAAGCCTTTAGCCATCGTTCCTCAAAGTTGGTCAAGACATCATATGCTGCTGGACCATCGATTTTACTATGCATGTCATGCCATGGTTCTCTTGGACAACCGGCAAGATCACCCTAGAAATAACATAATGGGCGGGTTAGAAGGGTTGGGCAATGGGTCAAAATGGATAATTTTGGTGCTAGTCAAAACAGGCTCAGGCAAGTCTGATAGAAATGACCCAGAAAGTTCTTGTCCAAAAAAACTATATATCATTTCAATGATAATCTATTATTTTTACAAGTAAGACTGATAGGTTTTACGAATTAAACAAACTTTGGCCAACTTCAAGTTCAACCAGTTTGACCTGTTTCCTAATAGGAGAAGTTTGCTTGTTATCTAATAGAGATAAAATATAGCATTATCAACCCTTTCATGAGTAAATAGATCTAGCTTGCCACCTATAGGAGTAATACTTGTTTTACACCTTTCAATAATGTGTAATTGAGAAGTAACAGGAGAAAGGAACTATAGGCTTGAACATTAAATGTAAAACCCTAATACATCTAGCATTTCACAAACGGAGAATAGATCTTACTCATGCCAAGCATGTCATGTACTCCTCATAAGAGGCTTGGTCTGGTTTGTTTATGGTTGCAGGATTGTATAAAGTAATCCTTATAACTTTCTTTTGATCTTTATGGTAGTAGGATTTGAAATTTTGTATCTAAGTTGAAATTTCTTTTTTATAATTTTGATTTTTATGGTAGTATGATTTTAAAAATAGGATCTTCATAATTTTATTTCATTTTGTGTGTTTATAGTGGCAGGATTAGAAACCTAATATACAAAAATTTGAGCTTCTAGTTAAAAATATTTAGAAAGATAACAGTCCACAACAATTCTTTAATACTTGAAATAATGGAACTAAAAGATCAAAGTCATCACCGTAAAAGTAGGATTATGGAAGTCATCTGCATGCACTGTTTGCAGAGTCCTAAACAAGGGATGTTCTGGAGAATCATATCGGCCATCACATAGATCAAGTCCTCCAACAAATGCGAGAATTCTTCTTTTACCATATCCCGCATCTGTATCAACTATCACAGTTTTCTGGTGGTGTGTGTAGATTCCAACTTCCTAAAAGAAATTTAAAAGAATGAAAATTAGAAAAATGAACAAATAAGCAAATCTACTTCACCTTTGTATTTTAGAGGTATACTGATAATGAGTTAAGCATACTCACGGTGGATACAATTCAAGGAATGGTGGAACATCCAAGTTTTTACAAACGGTGTAGCCTCTATATTTACAAGAGATCTCTAGTTTCAAAGATATCAATGTTAAATATTTGATACCAACCATTAATATTTCACAGTTCCAACTTTTTAAGTTGTATTAAAATGTATACTTGGATTTTATTCAGTTGTTGTATACCTTCTTCTTGACCCAGCTGTGTCTTTTTCCAGCTATACGAGGAACAAGAAGTACTTGCACTGAAGAGTGCTTAAAAAATCGTCGAGTTTCTTCATCATGAGTAGCCATGAGTCCATCCTGAACATGTTGAGGTATATGTGAAATTAGCTAACTATAATATGTTAAGCAACTGACTATCTTATTTTGTTTAATCAAGTCGCATTCGTCACTTTGAAATGAAACATCTAAACATAGAGCTTGTAAGTGACAAAAAAACACTTACTATTTTGTAGCCCAAAATGCTCCTTGAAGTAGGATCATCCCAAACAAGAAGCAAAACTCTCACTCCTTCTTGTGATTTTAATCTCAAAAGATCTCCAAGGGTATATTCAAGAGTATTAGCCACCCTACGGACTAATTTCACTTTGTACCACACGGACCAACCCGTTATATAAATAAGATGTCGGGCCTTACTTATTGCATCAAATATATCATTCCAGCAAGACCCATGCACATAATGCCCACCTTGATCAAGCTTAAAATTAGGTAGAGACCCGTTGTGCACATGTGCATCTTGATATAAAGTCACCCTCCCACCTCGCCTTAATGGGAAATAGGTCCCAGGAACTCCTACATATTGTGGGCCCGCCCCAACCCCATTATGATATAAACTCAATTTTTCGATCGAAATGTATTGAATGGAGAGTCCCAAACCCGCTTCAGGTTTGCATGGTTTTCCATTTGTACCAATTAGTGGATAAAACCCTTCAATTCTAGTTCCTGAGTATATTTGTTCAACCGGAATTGATACAATTCCTATAAGTTGAGACCCAACAACATCACTATCCTTAACAAGGAAATGAACTTCAGCAGCACGATGTGCAACAGGGACGTTAAAATGTTGTCTCCAAACGGGATTTTCGCTGTTGCTAATTACATAAGTTCTTCCTATCACTGCAGTTGTTATAGCAATAGAGACGTATGGATCACTAGTTATTTTACTTTTGGATCCCGGTAATTTATTGAATAATTCCTCCACTGTTTTATGAAACATATCCATATTTGGAAGGTTTTTTGCCTCATGTATCCATATATCTAAATTCCCATGTAGAAGTAGAACCTTTAACGCCTTCTTAGAAGGCGTTGATGACAGCATTTGAAATTGTTGATTTTGCGGATCGACAAACGAAGGCGTATGTGTAAAAGTAGGACGTTGATATGAGTCAAGAGGACCGCTATGAGAAAAAGACCCTTCAAAACTAGAAAAAGAATCACTAGGATGATGCCCATGAAAACTATGAGATTCATATCTTGCACTCACACTTTGATAGATCGGGGCAGTGGGTGGTGCCGTCACCACCGGCGCCGCCGCTGCTGCCGGTGCAGGTGGAGAGGCAGGGGCGGATGGTAGACTTTCCGACATAGACAAATTAGCAAACTGATAATCTATAGAAGGGTACAAGGGCCCAGAGCTGCTTGATGGATGACCATCATTACTTACAGAAGGGAAGTGAGTGACAGCATTGCTCCCACCAACACCATAACTCGTGGCGGCACCACCACCACTTTCTTGGTGGTGGTGGTAGCTATTTGATTGAGCTTCTGCAGGCGGTAACGGAGGAGCAGAGCTTTCTTGATGGAGTTGTGGTGGTGGAGGGTACCCATATCCACTGTACTGATATGGTGGCACGCCGGAAAAGGGTTGTGGAGGAGGGTAATGATACTCCGGCTGGGCGGAAGTTGGCGGCAGTGGCGGCGGTGGCGGTTGATATGAATATGGTGGAAAAGGAGCTGAATTGGGAGGTGGATATTGAGCATAAGTTGCAGGAGGTGGGTATGGAGATGAATTTGGAGGTGGGTATTCAGGATAATTTGCAGGAGGTGGATATGGAGCAGAATTGGGTCCATTGGGATGATATCCATAAGGATATTGATTGTATTGAGATGAATGATTGTAATGATGATCCATTTAACAACACTGATACTGATACATACACACACGCAACAAACAAAATTAGGGTTCTTAATGTATGATGATCTTCAATCAAACACAGAGTTCAGAACCAATAGCTCAATTAAACCTAGGGTTTCAATTGGGATTTCTACAACAGATCTACAATTCAACGAAGAACAAAGTTGTATGAACAAATACCTTCAAATTTGTGGTGATCGTGATGAGGGAGATATGATCAAGATACACGAAATTCACCGATCGAATTGTTGCAAAATTGGATTTTGATTGAAGTTGGAAGCAATTTAACCTCGAAATTGCCGGTGAACGAATTAATGGATGTTGATATGATGTTTGTCAAAGGTGAAAGATTCAAGAAAGTTGATTTCTTGACGAAACTGTAATTCAACTCCCTAGTGGCATTTTGGTAATAATATGTTCAAGAACGATCAAGTTTGCTAATAATACCAACCGTATCTTAACCACTAAGATCTGCTGTTTAATACTCGGCACAAATACATTATCACTTTTAATGATCTTTCATACAAAATAATAATGTTCCTTATACTCGTGAAAAACTTAGGTATTTGTTTAATTGTTTTTTATTACTTGAGTGAAAACTCCTTACAAGACCAATCATTCTTTCGCCCGACACGTTTAACTATAAAGTTTTTTTTTTATCAACAATCAATGCGAACAAATACATTGTGATATTTTAGGTCCAGTGTTCCTTGAACCTAGCATCTTCACAAGCAATGTAAGATTTGTCTCAGGTGTAACAAAATACAATCATTATCTTTTTTTTAAATTTATCGTTGTTGATAAAGTTTGTCCTGTCAAGTACTTAATTTTTTTAGCTTTAATAGTTCTATGACTTTTTAGAGGCTGTTATCTGACTGAGTCAGAAGCTGACCCAGTTAGAAGTTCTGACTGAGTTTGCATCTGACTGAAACTTGGCTGTTTGATTCAGTATCTGACTGACTCTGCTGAATGATAAAAATAACCATATTGCCCCGAAGTTCTGACGAGTTTGCATTTAACTGGTCTTGTATAATCAATAAAAATAGCTAAAATTTTAAAATTAACACAATAGCTTAAAATTCAAAATGTCATACAAAATACAAGTTAAACATAAATCAAACATAATCCAAATAAATAAATCGAATTTCAAACATATTATAAGAGTTTGCATACAAATCTAAATTAAAGTATTTGAAAGCAGTTGATTAGCAATTTGGTCACGCAAAGTAGCCATGTATTCAACGCCTTCTGAACCCCACTCTATCCCTTGTGTGTTTTGACCCTCACTTTCTCCACCTTCACCATCAGGGGTAACCATAGTGTTCACGTCAAAGTTTGTAAATAATTCATCTTGAATTTTGTATTTCCTTATAAAATTATGGACTGCAAAACAAGCAATGACTACGTCTCTTTGCACTGGAAAAGGGTAAGGAGCCATTTGTTTTAGGATCGAGAATCTTGCCTTCAATACACCATAAGCACGCTCAATAACATTTCTAAGGCAAGCATGAGCATGGTTGAATCTTTCTTCCTTAGTTAACGGCCTTCGTCGTCGAAAATCCGCTAACCAATACCTAGTATTGCGGTATGGAGTCATAAATCCACGAGTGTTGGTATATGCAGCGTCGCAAAGGTAATATTTGTCTGTGAATGCAAGTGTGACATCTATTATAGTTATAATTAAATAAACAAATAATATATTTAATAATAAAAGTTATAATTATATTATAAACCTGGTGGAGGGAATCGAAATCCAGATGTCAGATTAAATGCAACTTCTCTCAAAACTCGTGAATCATGTGCTACGCCTTCCCATCTAGCCCATACAAAGGTGAATATCATATCAAAATCACATATTCCTAACATATTTTGATAACATTCACCTTTTCCTCTTCCCCTAAAACAAGCTTGTTGATTAGCGGGCACAACTGCATGTACACGTGTTCCATCTAAAGCACCTATTGCTCCGGGAAATATTCCTTTTAGTCTTTGAAGTCGTTCTAAGGTATTTGTAGTTTCATCTGAAGATGTTGGGACTATAATTTCTTTAACAAAAGACATCATAGCAACCAGAACCTCGTGAAAACATTTATGAACCGTTTGATTGAAGTGTTGAAATCGCCGTTTAACCACTCGAAAACGTTCTTATGCCCTATAATATGTAAGAACATAGCCAGCTTCTCTTCAATGCTTATCGTCCTACTAGGTCGCAACCAATTTCGTTGTGTAAAATGATTGCATAATAGTACAAATGCCTCGCGTGAAAGTCTCATCATTTCTTGACATTGTGTAGAAGATCCATGTAGTAATTCATGTGTATATGCATGTCCAGTTAAAGCAGAATCATTATCTCTTATTCTTTCAATACTACTCTCTCGTTTTCTTTTCCGGGCCAACTTCAACCAATACCATGAAAGGATAAAAAAGGATAAAATTTCACCATCCGTATACATATTTGACCTGTTAGAAGTCATTCATAACATTACGAAGTTCATAAATAAGTCATTCAAAAATCCTACAAAAGCCATGCGCAAGTCATACAATAGTTATACTAAAATCTTACATAAGTCAATCAAAATTCATACAAAAGTCATACAATAGTTATACTAAAGTCTTACCTAATCAACTGAATAATCCAAACTTTCTCCCAGCATTTCTCACCCACGACTCGCAACTCACCGGTTTAAGACGTAACCAAACTTTTCTAATATCAACACTTTCACCGAATAGCAAAAGAGCTGTGTTGTATCTCGGATCTTCTTCCCCCTATTCCATTTTTTCCAGCTTTTCCATGCATGCGTCTATTTCATTATCAATAGTATTTTTTTTCCACCAACATCTTTGCAACATTTATAATTTCATTCCCAACTTCTCTTAAGTCCTCATCTATTGTTTTTCTACGAACTTCTTTGCTAGTTTTAGTACTTGCCTTGCGTTTTGACCGGCCAGATGATTCTTCACTTACAGGTGGGGGCTCTGTTTCCATCTGAGTGCACTGAACATCATCCAAATCATGCTCAGAGAATCCTTCAGCTGGATAAGGAAGTGTAGAAGATGGCCCCCAACTGTGAACGCCGCTCGCGGTCACCCCCTCAAACAGTTTGGTACAAAGATCAGGGTAAGGAAGAGACGCATTTCTTAACTTTTTCACAAACTTGTTTAACTGTTTGAAAATTTTTATAGATATAATCAAGCTACAACAGAAAATAATCTTATTTAAAAGGTTTTCATATTAAAAAAAATACCTTTGCTTCCGCTTCCCATTCTTCATCACTCATATTGAAAGTGTTGGTTATAGGATCATAATATTCCCCGTTTTGTTTTTCAGTTTCACCCAAGCCCCGTACTTTGATTTAAGGTAGTCATATCGATTTTTCATTTGTTTATGGTCAACAATGAAATTATGATCATTTTTTAGTTTTTCCGCAACAACTTTCCATGAGCATCCTTTTAGGCTACTACCCTCCCGACCGTTGTTTGTTATTTCATGTATACATGCTTCAAGAAATGTTTTGTCGACATATTCCAACTTTCAATTAACTCTAGTTTTTTTTCTGTCATGCCTATAAATCAAAAACTAATATCAAACACTTCAACCATAAATTCACAGATCAAATCAAACCATCCAATCACTACAGTCACACTCACACCAGGTTGATAAAACCAAAAACCATGTTTAATAGAACATATTGTACATTCCCACTTAAACAACAGAAATGATACAGAAGTCGACTTCTAGCCAAAAACTTTTAAGCTTTTAATATTCAATCCCAAATAAACAATCAGATCCGAATGCCATGGAAGGTCTAGACATACCTATTCAAGCAACAGTTACACCAGGTCGATAAAACCAAACACTATGTTTAACCAAACACATTATGCAACCCCAATTATACAATAACCATCTTGCTTTTAATGTTCAAAACCAACATAAAGCCCTAAAATCGTGAATTTCACCAACATAAATCAACCACAAATTCACAGATCAGAATCGCTTACCGGTGACGAGGAAGAGGACCGATGGGAGTCGCGATGTGCAGCAGCGGAGGAAGGGAGGGCGGGAGTCGCGAGCAAAAGCAGTAACAGACACCGACAGGTGGGCGATGAAAGGCAGGGGAGGGGCGGAGGAAGAGGACCGGGAGGGCGATGAAGAAGATGAAGAGGACCGGGAGGTGCAGCAGAAGAAGATGAAGCGGAGGGCGATGAAACGCGTGGGCGATGAAAGGCAGGGGAGGGGCGGAGGCCGATGAAGAAAAGATGTTCGACCGGGTCGGTCATTAAAAGGAAAAGGACTGGGTCAGTGGCATTTGGATTGCAAAACAAACGGGCTGACCGGGCTGACCGAGTCAGCCGGTCAGGGTCAGCCCCGGTCAGAAGTAATCAAACGGGGCCTTACTCTTTTTTTTCACAATGAAGTCATCAACTCTGGAATTTCATCGTGAAGTTTTTCTTCGTTCATAATCAAGGTGTTCCAAATGTGTTGGTTAGTGTTTGATAACATACGTTTAATTTAGGCCTAACATCTTCTTTTTCATGGCTCATCTATGATCCAACTAGAGTGTTATATTTATTGTTTTAGTTAAAATCACAACGAGTGGATTACTAAAAGTTTTATATTTTAAATGTATTTCTTCTGCTTCTTGAAGCAAAAATCAAGTAAAACAAAACAAGAACATGCAAGAATGTGATGCAGCTAGTATTCTTGTGAGTTGTAATGGTGATAATATGCTTAAAGAGCAATGTTGTCAGAACCGGATCGGATGTCGAACTAGACGTTTTACTGGTCCGGTGGTTGGACCGGATTTAAAAACCGGATGACGTGACTTTACTGGTCCGGTGATCGGACCTGATTTAAAAACCGGATGACGTCATAATTATATATATAGTTATACATATAATTCAATATAAGTAATTTATGTGTGTATTTTATAGTTATATATAAAACTTAATAATAATATTATGTCAACATACTAATCTATTGTTCAACCCCCCGCTTTTACCCATTAAAATCCAAAACACTAAAAATAAAAATAAAAAAAATTCAAAATCCGGTCCGACCACCGGTCCTATTCCCGGTCCGACCACCGGTCCTATTCCCGGTCCGACCACCGAGGCCGGTCGAACCCTTCCAAAATGAACTGGTATGGCCAACCCTCTGATTCCAACCCTCTGATTCCAGGTCGGATCGGTTGGATCGGCCGGTCCGATCAGGTCTTCAAAACATTGTTTAAGAGGCAAAAATTACATTCGTAAAAGGAGGCCCATGGGCCATAACTGGAATGGAAGCCCATGGAGCCCATATATCCAAATCAAAACGCTACTATCGGACTTTTATAAACAATAGAAATAAGAAAGAACGCCCAAATAATAACATATGGTAAAAGTGACATGGTTTATCTAAAAAGATTATAAATGTTACTTGGTTATATAAGAAAGAGAAAAATACAGAAGTATCCAACAAATATATCTTTAGAGTCATATTGGAACAACCTCACACATTCGGTCATGTGATACGCTAATCTACGTCGTGTGTATGCTTTCGTTTGCATGTCCGATTTAATACTCATAAATCGTGTGTGTTATGTCTAATGCTACTTGCATTCTATATATCATATATGTATATGCTATCATGATTCAACTTTTACTTGTGTGCTGTAAAACTTAGGTGAAAAGAAGCATGTTTTTTTACTTAATATAAAGCTGTCGAGATTTAATACAAATCTTGTCATACATCCGAATTAAAAGTATGCATGAGATTATCTACTTGAATTTAATACTTAATAAATAACTAGACAGTAAAGATATATCATAAATTGATTATAATTAACTGAAAGTAAATAATGATGACATCCAACTACTATTTATGTTGATCATGTAAACATATATCGTTGTTGATACCAAACTACACAACAATAGATAACAACTTTTTTCCGTCATGAGTTATAATTATTGTAAAAACTTCTTAATGATAACTACCTTTATAAGCTAGGTGACACTAACAACATTATTACACATTGAACATGTTGTTAATAATCAAATCATCTTATGTTTACTTATAAGGTGTCTACAAGTTGTTCTCGCCCCAATAATTTAAGGATTAACTTTATTAAAATAATACGACCTTTGATAACACAATACAACTTGAATTTATTTAATATTTTACCCAAAGAAAGAGGTGTTCATGAAAGAGCACTTTAGTAAGTGTTTATATTGGTCTATTTAAACAAAGTATAACCTTCTTTAAAAAATTAATATTTTTATCTTTTCTCTTAACGTCTCTCTATGTATCAGGAATACATGTACTACAAACAAGCATTGAAAACTAATAAAGTTGTATAATTTGTCAACATCAGTCTCTTAATTATTATTATAATAAAAAGTTTTAAGTATTCTCAACTTAGTAGGAGGTGATAATGTAAGAATGTTAACTGTATGTTTAACATACAAATATTGAAAAACTATAATATTTAGAAATATGAAGTGTTTTGCTTTTGTCATGATGGTGATCAAGTGCAATTCAGACAACTTTGGCCTTTGCTCCTAATTGTTGTAGTAAGAGGGAAAGATGACCATATGTAATTAAATGTCATTATACAAAGGTGATGCGGTTATAAATAAATATTAACATGAGATGATGACAATAAGACTCAACAATACGTATTTTAGTGTCAAACTGGACATAAAACTAAAAGCCCACTATTTTCCATCGGTTGTCATGAACAACTACTACTTGGCATGACACAAGTTGTGTTGTGACTATCTGTTAAGTAACATTCCACAAAATCCCTCTTGGATGATTGATATTACGAACAAAATACAAACGACAACTAATTTTAAGAATTTAAAGACACAAATGATAGATAATGATCTCCCTGTATGTGTTTAAACGAGTTATGAAATAATGACACTTTTTTAATACATTTCATGCCTTCAATAGCAATACCAAGTATTACGTACGTAGTGATATCACTTTAAATACACAAAGAAAACTAATGTTTTTAAATGAGTAATGAAATAGTTATGCTTTTACATCTTGTATTCCTGTATTTTTAAGCATTAGATACATCAAAATTGTATGAATTAAAACCAAATTCGTATATATTTATTTTGAAAGCTTGGAAATTATGGTTCGAGGACGAAAGAAGGAAATCGGAGCAAAGATTAGAAAGAAAAGAGATCATGGCCAAGCTGTATAGCCATACAAACATGTACCAGTGTGGCGATACATGCCACAGAAGAAGGTCAAACCAAGGTGTATGGCAGTACAATTTAAAGGTTGCATGGTCATACAGGTCACTAAAAGCCATTAGGCATGGCCAAGCTATATGGTTGTATCTTTTAAAGGTTGTATGGTCACCCATTTGGATGTATGGTACACCGCCCATGAGTGTTACACCTACTGTATTACGCCCATGTGTATGCCCCAAGTGCGTTTGGAGTTTGATATGTCCAAATGGGTGTACCATACGTCATGGTCAATTCCAAATTGTTACTTTGGTTCATTTTGTCTTGGTTTAAGCATGCAACGTTTAGTTAATGTGTATATACATGATGAATACTAACTTTTGGCATTGTTTTGCCTTACGATAAACCTATATTTGGATCGGGATGGATTTGAAATCGATGCTCAAGTCTCAGAAGTGAAAAAAGACATCCCAAAGTGAAACCATGGAGTCTTTGGCATAACTAATCGGTTATAATGCCATGAATTGGTGTTAACATTTGTAAGTGGTCATGTATTGTAATTAGTTAACCTTGTGGTACTAAAGATTGGACATCCAAGTTAATAATTTTGGTGTTTTAAACCCAAATGAAACTTCATGATTAGAAGTTTTAAAAACAATTAGAACTATTGCGAATTGTTTTGAAATCTTAAGTTATTAAGAATTGATTAATGGTTAGAATAAAGATGGTATAACATGATTTCAATCATATGTAATTTTCCTTATGCTAAACTTTAAAGTATGAAACAAGAATTTAAAATTGTTACAAAATATGCACCATTTATTTACAAAACAATATCGTTATAAAAGCATAATATATATATATATATATATATATATATATATATATATATATATATATATATAACATCAATATAGATGCATATATAAGAATATGTATATATATGTATACTAGTGGGTGAAACCCGCGCGTTGCGGCGGGGGTATAAATAATTTTAGGACTGTGTATCTTATTATACTAACTCATATTTTGCTTTTTTTATTTGATTAATGTGCGATATTAAACATATATATATTACAACAAGGATAAACAAATTTATAAATAACAAGTTGTTTATGCATAATCATTTGTACCAAATGTAACAAAATTGTTCTTAAGTAACTTAAAAATGAATTAAAATTACAATATTATCCAAAAAGTAGGTATAGATCGATATTAAGATTACCTTAAATATAATAGTCATAATTTAAATTTAGTTAGAAAATAATGGAGTACAAGTATTTAAAGCTTAAAAGGATATATTAAGAATAAATCTTATGACATTATATATTAAAGCTTGCAACTCTTCATATGGCATCTTGAAAATAATATAAAATTACAAATTTAACCATTGTTTATGTATTATATAATAGTTAAGATATTACACCCTCATGTTATAATAAATGTTAGCAACCACATTGCAAATTATCACAAAAACATCCTAACAATTTATAACAAAGTCTTGATAACCAATTATTACAAATAAGATAAGATGATGACGTGGAAGAACTTACATATATTAATAATAATGGTCAAAGATTAACCCAGCCATGCATACTACTACTTTCACCAACCATGTTCCTCTGGACTGATGGTCCTTCCTCATGCATAAACTGGTTGTACCTGCAGAATAAACCCATGTACCATTTTATTAAAAGTATAGACAGATAGATAGATTAATGAAGCATAAATGTGCATCATAAGATTGTACAGTAGAAGCTAGAGGAATTGAATCATGTGTAGGTATTAGGTAGTACCCTATTTGTAAGATGGTTTCTTGCTGACAATCCATGGGATTGGAGTGAGAAGGAGGCATTGGGAATGTGGTGTTGTTACCAGAGTTCCATGGGCATGGAAGCTGTGCCCTATACCCCTGTCCTTCTGTTTCAAACTGAAACATGCAGTTATATATATATGGTCAAAAAACTATAGAATTGTTTTTACAGTAGCATCATGTTTAGTAAATGTGTTTTCTTTTAAGCTTAGCTTAGACCACATGGTAAAAGCATAAGCCTCTCAGGATAGAGGTCGTGAGTTCAATCACAGGCAAATGTGAAACTAAAAAGATGTAATTGAAAAGATGAAGGTATGAGAGCATTCACAGCCCGTTCTTTAAATTTAAGTGGGTGTATTTATATGGTATGGTTATAAGTAGTTGTGAGCGAAAGATATGCAAAATTTACTGTTTAATCTGTATTTTTGGGAAACATTGTTCAAAACCCAATAATGTTTTTAATATATTTTAAGTGGTTGTGAGTGGAGGAGAGAAAAAAAGTAATGATAAAAATATAAAAAGTATTATTTAATTGAGAATAAAAAGTAAAAGTAATGATTTTTAATGTAATTATACGGATAAAAATAGGGAATGAGTTGTTAATGGTCTGAGTAGTTATGGTCGTTTAAAAAAACAAGTAAATGTGTTCTTTTATAAGTAGTTAAATGTTCTGGTTTCATGAATAAAGTTAATATAGATTTAAAGATATGTACAGAGAATACGAGTTAGCTGGTATAAAAAATTAACAATAATTGAAAAGTGAAATCAAGATTTAGTTTTAAAGATAGAATTTTTTTATCACAAATATTTAAGTATTTTGTATTACATGCAATATAATACTAGATGTCTAATGGGTACTTTTTTAAAAACATGGGTCGGGTTAGGTTGATCCGTAAATACATTTTATAACCTTTTTCATTTTTATGCATATGTGAACATACCGTTGATAGCTCGTGTGAGACCTTGATCTTTAGATGCTTGTTTATGTCTCCAAGTTCTCGTTCCTATCATTTATTTAGCTTTGTTATACCAATGTCTAACATGGTCTAACACTATCACAAATTCATCGGGCTTTAATGTAATTTTCAGGAAAATGTTAACACGATGTTCATTACATTATATTTTCTGGTATAACTATTTCTTATAACTTGAACTTGTGAGTTTTACCTTGCGGCGAAGCTCTTCCATTTGTTCTATCAAGATTTGTGTCTGCGTAAAGTTGTGAAAGTACATAAGGCTCCTTAGCATATAATCAAGCATAAATAAGGAATAATAACTAAATTTAAAGTAATTACATTAAAACTAATTACCTTCCTTTGTCTAGCTTGTGTAAGAGCCCCCTCGAGTTGTTTTCAAGATTATGTAGCTCCTTGACGCTAAGCGGTCCAAGATCTTCCCAAGTAAATGTCTTCAATAGAAATTCACAAAAATTAACACGAAAGTACTTTAAACAACAAAAATAACCATTTTTCGATAGCGAAAGTGTAACTAGAACGATTCAAGAGTTATATATATATATATGTGCACCTTTGGGTGCGTTGGAGGGATTCGAACTTGGCTTTTAACTTGGAAACCTCTTGATACCAACTCTATATAGACACAACTTAAAGCAATTAGATTTAAAAACACACACATATATTAAAGCAACATCCTAATTAATTCAAAACTTGATGGAAATCTGTATTAGTTTTGTATGAGATCTCACCTGTGTTTCTCGTTCATTGTTGTTGTCTTGAGGATTAAAGCAGCAACGTTGATAACGTTCAAGAGTTTTCATAACACTGTAGATTAATAATTACACATGATTAGTTTGTAATGAAATAGCGATATTAATTGCATATATTTCTGGAACCCAATAATTATTAAATCCGGGGGGAACTCGAATATTTATATTTTAACCATCTATGGTTTTAGTTAACTAATAATATTGTTCAGTAACTAGTTCTTAACGAACAACTATATCTTATAAGTTGTAATGATGACTATTTCAGTTTCATTGCATAATACTCAACCCATCAAAAACAATTTGTTGGAATAAATAGATATATATTTTTATACAAGAATGATTGTAAAATAAACAATGAAGGTAAGAGTAATAAAAACTCAGAAGCTACAACATAATTAATTAACTGAAATTCTATATCAAAATTTAATAATATTCTAAGTGACTTGTGTATTCATCTAAATAGCATTAAAATGTTTGTTTATTATTTGATGAGTAATTGTCGGATTATATAATATAATTAATGTGTGTGTATTCATTTATGAATGTGCATGTATGAGTATGTATGTATGTAAAAATAAAGTATCCACACATTTTTACATTTATGAATGTGCAGAAAGCCAAATGGAAATATATACCATTTTTACGTTGTATATATGTGTGTTTGTTTATGAAAATATGATGTTTGTGTGTGTGTGTGTTCATTTATATATGTATTGTACACATATGTCTCTTGTTGTGCTAGGTGACATATAGTGATAGAAAAGGCACATTTCTTACACACAATAAGAAAGATGAAGACCAGAATACAGCATTGTGAAACTTTTTGTTCCTAAATTGGAATGAAAAAAAATTCAAGCCCATATGCTTTAATATTATGTGAAAATCATGACATGTTGATCTATTTGTTAAAGTAAAGTTGTTTCTAGTTAAAATTTTACACCTAATTTTAACTTCACTTAATACTAATCATAAACCAATTATAAAATTAACGTGTTCCATTTTTTGGTGATGTGCATTTTCTTTTCATGATTTTACCTTTTTTCACATATTTGTTAATTTTTTCTAGTTCTTTTATATTAAAAGTACCAAATTTGATTTTTTCTCTCTCATAGGAACATGTTTCAAGAAATAACCAATTGAAAATTGTTTTATTTATCTATAGAAACAAAAAACCAAAATATTTTACATCACAACCCAAACTTACAAAGGAAACTATAAGAGAAAAAAATGATTGGTGCTTTTTAAGTGAAAAAAAAAAAATTAAAGATGTAAAAAAAGTAAAATCATGAAAAACTAAAACATGAAATTGTGTTAACTAAGTGTGAACAGTGTGACATGTGACACTGTTTTATTGGTTTGGTTATGCTTAAATGTCTTGATAATGTATGTTAAAAAACAGTACTATTTGTAATTGAAGTACGATCAGTTTTTCCTGAAGTAAAAAGTGACAAAAATGTTAAAAACTTTGATCAAAAGACTACTTTCCCAAATGTTTTATATCCTTTGGACAAAAACCAGAAAATATAATAGTCGTACATGGGAGATATGCAATTCTAAAACTTTCTATATATATTCTACCAAAACTTAAAATAAATTTAAAACAAAGATCCTTAGTTTAGCTTCGATAAACAGCCAAATCATAAGTAGAAAATGAATTATTCTTTCGTTTTAACCAAAAATGAATTATCATATCATTTGCTTCTAAGTTTTTATTTTAGATTTTTAGGGTAACTTCCAGTTTTCATTGATATGTCAGGGAGCATTTATCACATACATATAAAAATGAACAAAACAAGAATTGTTTATGACAAACATATTTTCTAAACATAAAATATAGATACGGCTAAAAATATTAAAATACTTTTTGATCATATATAGCTCTTGCAATATAGTTTTCAATCTCAAACCAAAACTAGTCTTAATGAAGAAGAAAACGTTACTCAAGATAATAAAATCCTTAATTAAAACGGTAGCTTTCGGTCATCGATTCAACCTATCGGTCGGTCTGGCATCAAAACAGGTCACAAAAACATTTCACCTTTGGTGATAACTTATGAAATGTTCTACAACAAACACAAAATAAACACAAACATTATCATTTGCTTCTAAGTTTTTATTTTAGATTTTTAGGGTAACTTCCAGTTTTCATTGCATATGTCAGGGAGCATTTATTCACATACTATAAAAATGAACAAAACAAGAATGGTTTATGACAAACATATTTTCTAAACATAAAATTATAGATACGGCTAAAAATATTAAATACTTTTTGATCATATATAGCTCTTGCAATATAGTTTTCAATCTCAAACAAAACTAGTCTTAATGAAAAACGTTACTCAAGATAATAAAATCCTTAATTAAAACCGTAGCTTTCGGTCATCGATTCAACCTATCGGTCGGTCTGGCATCAAAACAGGTCACAAAAACATTTCACCTTTGGTGATAACTTATGAAATGTTCTACAACAAACACAAAATAAACACAAACATTTTTAGTATGCGAAGAAGTATCTTGAAAAACAACGAAAAACATAACAAATTTAAACACTAGACATAGAACAATTAAATCTTGAAATTTTTTTCCTGTATAGTAAATTAAATAAAAAAACAACTGCATAAACACCATATTGTCCATTGGACAAAAACCAGAAATAAAAAAGATAGTACCAAAAACTAATAAATTTCTAATTCTTGAATTCCTCCAAAAACAATAATGAAATTACAGAATCAATGAAAGATGCTTTTGGAAAAGCTTTGATAACACAGTCATGCGGGCAACAAGAAAATTATTCTTTCTTATTTCATGAAGAACACAATAAAGTTTCAAAAAATATCACAAAAATTTAAATTAGGGTTTTTACTTTTTCTAAATTTTCCATTCACAAGCTTATGAATATCTATATAAAAGTAATTATAATGGAAAAAAAATTAGGGTTTTCAAGTTACAGATAAGAAATAGAATTGATGCAATGATAAAGATATTGACATAATGAAATTAATTTCCACATTGTTACATAGAATTATGATATTTTCCTTTTGATTTCATAGAGGAAAGTATTTAAGTTTCTTTTCATTTTCTCTGCTCATGTTTGTATCACCTAAGGAAAAAAAATTATGTTAAAACAGAATTTCAATTCATTTCACCAAAATCCACTGAAGAAACCATTAGATCCGATGATTCAAAGAAGAAAAGACAAAATTTCAATCCACACAAACACAAAATTCAAAAAGTACTAATCATTTTCCCTTTTTCAAGAATATAAAAATAAAATAAAACCCTAGATCTGTTCATCGTCAGTCTAACGACGAATTGTACCTCCAGATCCCCCAGAAACGTGTCGATCTCTCATTCGATCTCCGTTTTTCAAAGATCGAAGATCAATTTCATCGCAACAACCATGTACGCATATATGCATACAATTGATCCAGGTCTATGACCCAGGTGAGATTTGTTTCATCACTTATCAGACTAGTCTTTTTGAGTTGAGTTATAATAATAATAATAATATAAAGTAATGCGTACCCGACGCTGCCAAACTCGTAGAGTTTGTCGCGGCTGGAGAAGATGATGAGGCCGACTTCAGCATCGCAGAGGACGGAGAGTTCATAGGCTTTTTTGAGGAGACCGTTGCGCCGCTTCGAGAAGGTGACTTGCCTGTTGATCTTGTTCTCTATCCTCTTAAGCTCTACTCTTCCTCTACCCATAATAACAATGGATGTATGATAAAATATTGTTATCTTTTTGTTTCTCTCTCTAGAAATTATATATTCTTCTGCAAATCAGAGGGGAGATGGTTAGTTTGTATAAAAGGGGTGAAGAAATGGTGTGGAATTGAAGAAGACGTACAAACGGAGTGTCAAAGTTGTTGGATGATGTTTGTTAGTAATTTTCTAAAGGTTTTTAGTTTAGTTATAATATATGTGTATATGTGTATATATTGTTGTACGACATATTAAATTAATTATTTGTGTGCAAGTGAAAATAAAACACTCAATTTGATAATGTGAACAAAGTTTTAGAGAATTGATGTATGATTAGGAGGTACTAAGTATTAAAGTTTGGTGAATTATGTATATCAATTCAAAGAAGTGACAATTAAGTTGAAATTAATTAAACCTAGATGGACAATTAATAATAATTAGTAGGGAGTGGACGCAAAAAATTATGAATAAAAGAATTTTTTTCCTCTGATTGTGTGTGCTTACGAAATTCATCGGTGTTATAACTTTTAGACTTTCGTTCTTAGTGCAGAGGGAGCGGCCTCATGACCAGAATGACATGACTAGCCTGTTTAGCTGGCCTTGTGCGGTAGCCTAAAGAACATTGCTCCATGTAGAGGGAGAGGTCACGCACACGATAAAGATGTAAAGCACACATACATGTAAATTGTATTGTATTTCTTGTTTATTTATGCCAGAGTGTTAAGAAGTGAATGAGAGGCATTTCTGACCTTAATTGAGAGTTAGTGTTCAATGGGAAAATGATGTGACGTCTACTCTATAAGAGAGATGAGAATGAATAACGTCATTCTAGTGATCACTCCCTTCTTTTTATACCATCAAGAAAGACTTTTTTGATAAGGTATGCTGACTTAACTTTTGTTTTCTTGGATGGAGTTGTGTGATCAATTTACAGGTTTTTAATAATAGTTATAGGTTTTTAAAAATGGTTTTAACTTCTCTTTATATGCTTTAATTAGGTGATAAAATAATTTGTTTTGGGAAGAAAATATTATTCACATATGTACCTAATTATTTATTACTAGTTTAAACACAGTGAGTAGCTAGTACGTCTATCTAGTTTTATCTACGTCTTATAGTTTATACCATAGGTCAAGGTTTCAAAATTTGTCTCCAAACAAGGGCCATAATATTCCGACATTCCTCTATAATGATACGATAGGTCATGGGTGTTTAATCAAAGTCATGGTGTTAGGTCGAGTTTTGAACATTGTTCTTTAATTATTCTAGTATAGTTGTCTTTTATAGAGAATCAAAATTTTAATATTCTTCATGACCATGAATTTATATGAGATAGTCCCACTATAAAGAAGTGACATTGAAACGACACTAGCTTAACGGGTACAAGTGAAACCTAACAATTAAGTATTTTCTTATCAACATTTTTGATTTCTTTATATAAATGAAATTTAGAAATTCATGTCTTTTGATAAGTAACATATATATTTGCATTTCTTATCAATCCAACAATTTGACTTGATATTTTAAGTGGTGCCAATATGATAACTCCAATCGACTCATTTGTGGATTGATAGGATAAGAGAATCACGAGAAGAAAGGACATTAATGCTATAAGCTATTCAATATCTTCATAATCTCAAAAATATTTGATTTTGTTATCTTCAGTGTATTGCAAATGGCAAACCTTAAAATAACAGTCATATTATTGTCATGTAACTTGTAGGTTAGAATTCAAGTAATGAAATTTTTTTATACAAACACATGGTATATTAGGATGTATACATCAAGCTTAAAATTACCAAACCCCCCCTCGATCTCCCCGCGGTTGCCTTGTGTATTGCGCTTCTTCTATTTGTTTTTAGTTAATATGTACAAACTAATGCAACTTCAAAACTCTGTGTTGGTGTTAGAGAATAGTTCTAGGTTACTTAATTTCTTAATTCACTTTTTGAATTTGACATCCATGTCCTTCATAAAAGCACCCCTATGCAATTTCAAGAAATCTTGAATCAAAAGGACCAGCCCTTATTGCTTCATCTTGTGTGATAGATACACGTACGACTTATAATTTTATAATGTGCAAGTGGTATTATAACAGTTTAGTAACCCACTACCATAATACGTTGGAATTAATCAAACTTGTAATCTTCATCTTCCTTATAGTATATATCGTGGGATTAATACTCGGTGTATGACAATATAAAATGTCTTTACAAGGGTCGATAAAGCTAATAAATCCTTAGTGAAACTACATCACGTTCGTGTAACAACCCAAAAATGAAAATGTAAATACTAAATTATAATTTTGATGTGCTTTGATAATTTAAATTAACTGATAAATTGTTGGGGTGTATTGTCCCATGTAACGAAATAATTTGTATAATGATGCAGATGTAGCAAAAGTAATGGAAGAGGAAGTCAAATATGAGGGTATTGATGCAATGGTCAATTAATTAGAGATAGCAAAGGAACTCATATATAGCGGTATTAATTTATGTTACAAATATGTTATTGAAAAATTTATGTTAGAAATATGTTATTTTTCCAATGGTTATGGGTACAAGTCTTCTGATAAATAATAGGTTTAGATTGATTAAAATTTATCAAAAAATATTATTCATATAATCAAAATATACAATGAATTATTATTTTAAATATTCTTAATTAAATTGTTCTTTTTAATATAATCAAACGGATTGTAGTTTTAAAATTTTGTTATAATTCATTGATTTTTTAAAGCAAACAAAATTTACATATGATTTTATACCTTACTTCTATATGTAGTTCTATAAAATATTAAAGTAATTTCAGTGTGTAAGAGAAGCTACATGGTACACCCCTCTCATTTCTAAACTGATTTTAGCTTCCTTTATAACATTAAATAACTTCAAAAAAAGAATAATATACGTTCTTATCAGATTCAAGGAAAATAAACATAAGAAAAAATATGTATAAGAAATAAGATTTCTTGATGAGTTGCTTTGGCTTTCTGTAATTTTAATTCATATAAGAAATAACCTTGGTGGGCAAATTATATGTAAGAATTGTTATGTGACCACACTCTTGTGCATAGCTTCTTTCAATGTTAAAAAAGATAAACAATGTTAAAACAGAAAGTGGTGGAACGGTGATTTTTCATTAACCTTGAATATAAGTATCTATTTGTACTTATTATATATGTCTATTAATCAATTAATCAATGAGTTCTTTCTCTACTTGATAAGAGTTTTGTAACAAACTAAAATGTTTATAAAATAAAGGTAAATTAAATGATATCGATGTTTCAAATCTATGTATTTAAAATGAAAGTGTTGTAAGGATTTGTTGGATATGCTAACTCAAAAGAATCTATCTGCCTTATGGATTAGAGCAGTTTTGTTAAACTATTGTTTCGTAGACTAACAATGTTCTATGATCAGCACCAGTCCAGATTGTAACAACTTTGCCATTAACAAAAAAAATTGTTTATAACTATCCACTAAACCATTTAAATTGCATTTAAATTACTTAATATAATTTGATTCTTTTGCTTGATACAATTAAATTATTTGAGAGTCTTCTTTTAACCTGTCTATAATACAAAGGTTTCTACTGCATATAATTGAAAACTTAGAGAAACATGTAAGAAGTTCCAGTAACTAAGACATACAATTCCATTTTCAATTTCAGCTCACTAATTCATATTTAGTGGTACAATATTTAGACATGACATTTGTGGTTGAAGGGTAAATGTTTTAATATAAATTTGCACCGCAATTACGCAACCTACACTATTACACAACATGTATAAATAATACGCATAACATTATCTATTACGCATTGTATACAAAAATTGATGCATCACTTGTTAATAATAAGTACTATCATGCATATAGTTACGCATTATTATATATAAATATATAATCTCGCAAAATTACGTATGTAAGTTACCCATAGTACATCAACTTTTTGTCCTTACCTATAGAATTTGAGAAAATTCTCAACATGTCCCTTTTTCTCAACTTATCCCTCAAATGCCCCCTCCCTCTCCAAAAAAAAATTACTCAAAATGTTTTCTCCGAACAAGACACCGACGTTTCTACAGACAGTCGCGGGTGCCTCTACAGTAGAACTGGTCACAAATAGACACATGTACCAAGCCGGCAGGCGTCTACTCTCATAGTTCGACCCAAAAAAACTTAAAATTTTAGTAGGCATCGACGATCACGACAGTCATATCAGAGAGCTGTCTGCTTAGGACACATGGCCATTTGTGACTAATCCTGCTATACAGGTTTCCGCTCCTATCTGTACAGGTGTTGTTGTCTTGTCTGATAGGGACCAATTTAAGGGATAAATCTTTTAAGGGACATTTAAAGGAAAAAAGAGGGAAACAAGGCATTATGATAATTTTTTTATAAAAAGTCATATAGCAATACCACACTAAAACTAACAACAAGATAAAACAAAACAAAACAATATAGCCAATAAATCTTACTCATAACAATGCTATTTATAAGGTCTTGGAAGGATAGGATGAGACATGCCATTGCTTTATCCAAAGAGATAAAGATAAAGTGAGCGCTTCATTGAGACCCTTTGACTCCAGCAAATTATTTGTATTTCACAAATAAAGATGTAGATATCACATATCACATATAATCAGATAGTTCGACAGATAAGGCATATCGTAAAGTATCATACAAAGGTAAAACACACCCTAGCGTTATACATATAAAGAAAGTTAAAGTTTTCATAAAACAAAACAAAGTTAGAAGATAACGCGTTTCTACGTATACATAGCTTAATATTCAAAAAATTAAAAAAAGTAAATGATAAATGTTAAAAGATAAGTTTCATTTACACGATTAGTTTCTAGTTAAACCCTTAACCGACCAGCCGACTTGTTTCAGTTTAAACAATTTAATTTGTTCAACTAATTTCTCAAAATCTCAAATTAAGATTAGCACATCTTTTATCGATCACATATTAACGATGATCAATCTTTCCTAGGTTGCTTTACAACAGAAAGTTCTAAAAGGTAATTTCTTTTAGTTCATCTATTCCAATTGAAAATCACACTCCCACATACATGTATATATAATTTATAGATGGTATTTTCTTACATGAAAGAGGAAGAGACAAAATAATTTGCTGGAATTCGGTGGGTTTTTTGTTTCAATAAAATGGAAAAATTCATAATTTGTTGTTGTGTTTTCATTTTCATTGCTTTCTGATGTGCTTTGCTTTTACCATTATCACTTTCCCACCCGCATTAACTATCGCGTGTTGTCACGCTCCTGTGTGCTTAGCAAATAGCAACTAGCATGAACACTAATACACTATTTTGGGTTAGTTTTTGTTGACTTACTTAAGCCTTACTCTTTTGACTTTAATCATTGAGTTCTTTCATAGGAATGTCTGGAATATTTAAAATGAAGTTAGGTTAGATCTATCCATCTCAGGTATACGAACTTAAAAATCATTATGAGACTACGTATTCGTCAGACATATCAGCAACATTCACAAATCTTCTCATAAACATTTTTCAAACCATGCGTAAACCTTCTGGTGTTTTCGTATTGACATCAACTTTCATGCTTATTTTTCATAACCACTATGTTTATTTGAAAACTGAATTAGTTTTTAGCATCATATAGACAAATATATTAAGATAATTAAAAATAAAAAATATCGCATAAGATATTAAAATATTATATTTTAGAATTTGAAGTTTAGGCAACTGTCATATAATTTAAAAAGACAATAATTAAACATTAGATAATTAAAATATTAGAAAACATAGACATGATTAGTCATGACAAGTTTAAATTTTTTTACAAGACCAACTTTTCTATGCCCAAAACTGAGGGTTAATAGAATCAACAAACTGTCTTCTCTTATAACCAATAGAAAGGTTCATCATCATCCATAAGAGACGGGGGAGGGAGGGCGTCAATTGCATGAAAGGAGTGGGGAATCAAACCGCAATGTATTTGGTATGTGATTATATCTTTGTGACCTTTGTGTCGGACAAGAAAGCAATCGAAGGGGAGGCAGCGTCTCGAAGAGAAAGTGAAAGCTAAGGGAGACAGTGGCATTGAAGAAAAGAAATGATCCAGAGGTTCTTTTGCGTCGAGATGAAGAGGGCTAGGTTTTCAAATATATATTTATTATCATCAATACAATATGAATTTCCTAAAAATAATACTAGATGAAAATAGAAAAGTATCTTGTTTAGATATGTATTTTACTTAATAATTTTAATTTTTTTAAACAGCCAGGCCAACGAATACTATGAGTCTAGTCATCCGGGTAAACTATTAGCAAAAATAATATTTTAATTTATTATAAAGTCTCATGTAATCATTTTTTACATCATCATAACGAATCCGAGCTAAAAAGTTTCAAGTTACAACATCCTCATCACCTTGGATTATTAAAGGTGTAACGTGACACCTTGAACTTGAAAAAACAATCAACTTTAAGCTCTTTATGAATGAAAAAAAGGAATCACGATGAATTCTTTTACAGGACAAAATGTATTAAATTTAGGATGGTACAAGTTGCTTTGAAGTAGTGGTGCAATGTGTAGTATTTTTTCTGATTAAAGCTTGAAAAAGAGCCACACTTAAATAATATGGCATGCAAACATCAATTCTGTAACTTACTCATACAAAAATAATATAAAAATAATAATTACATACTAATAACTATCTCGATTACAACATTAGTTTTCTCCAAAATTATATCTTATGAAGTGACTTAACTATTCTTTTAGATAGGCCTATATAATTCTCAACACTAGTACCAACATATTTTTAACGTGAGAGACCGTTACGCCTCGATGTAATAACAAAAATAATTTTAGATCGAGTTGAATTCCTTCATTGTTTAAGTGGGAATACGTATCTTTATGTCCCATACCTAATCAACATCGAGTAAAATGCCTCGTCTACTCAAATGGATAGATGAATCGATCGCATTTCTTAGCAAGCAAAATTGTAAGCCGAGAAACATAATTAGTATCATAGGATCGATGCTCGATCCATGCCTCGCACACTATTGGGATATTGCATACCTAGAAGGGATAATGCTTGTGTTCTTTTTGAAAGGGCTTGATTCTAGAAAATCTTGGAATGAATAATATTTCTTATGTGGTTGCTCATACCCATTGGGTTCGTGAGTACTCAACAGGGATACGACATATTGTATATGATATTGGTGATTTGAAAATATAGATTGGATCCCATCATCCAGAACTCAAACTCAAGTCATCCTAAGTATCTAGTAAAAATATCATGTACACACAGGGGTGTTCAAAAATATCCAAATCCGAATCCGAAATATCCGGATTTTCGGATATCCGAAAATTCGGATTCGGATAGTGATTTTCAAAAGTTTCGGATATTCGGATATCCAATTATCCGAAAACTAAAAAATATTTTTTTTATTTTTTAAAATTTTAGACATATTTTAACTTTAGATTGAGATTTTTTAGTGTATATTGAGACTTTTATGATATGAGTAGGTTTTTTATATTATCTTTATAATAGCAAATGCCTAATTATTGTAAAAAAACTAAAAAATAAAAAAAATAAAAAATGAATTTTGGATATCCGAATCACTATCCGTATCCGTATCCGAAATTTCGGATATCCGAATTTCGGATACGGATACGGATAGTGATTTCTACTATCCGAAATTTTCGGATATCCAAAATTTCTGATATCCGACTTTGAACACCCTTATATACACAAGTTCAATTTTAACAATTCTAGTCTTTTTTTAAATAAATTTATGCATATTTTAATATATTAATATATATTCGGTTTTAATGCAGGTAAAGAAGTATGAGATCGGTTTCGAGTAATGAGACGTAATCATCTTTGTCGCCTGTATAAATTTCCCTACCATTGTCGCAAAATTTGTATCCATTGCTTCCGCCACCTCAACCATTGGCGCCACTAGTCATAGGGTGCGCTTGTTATGCTTTTCTTTAAATGACTTGTTTCAACTCAAACTACATTTATGTATTTTTAAAACGACATCTTTTGACCCAAATTTCATTTAATCGAAACCAATTCTAACATGTTAAATTAACCCGACCTAACACGCTTGTTTGTCCTGGCTCACCTATATAACTCCAAAATGTAAACCCAACTTGTATAGTACAACTCTGATGCAACAAAAGATGATATATATATATATATATATATTTATATATATATATATATATAATATATATATATTATATAGCTATATATATATATAATTGTAAATGCATATGTCATGACAATGGTTGCTACTTGCAATATATGAACCCACTACAAGATGTTTTCCTTCAATGGAAATGAAAACACCCCTTTTGTGTTTTCCAATCATGTTTCCTATCAGATTTATGAAAGTATTCATCACCATTCACCGTATAATATCCTTACACAAAATAATAATATGATGATTAAAAAAAATGATCGATTTGTAGTGCACGTTGAATTTTTATCACTTAAAGCGTATATAAAAGTATTCCATCATTTTTTTTTCTCTCATATTGTTTGAATTATGTAAAACCTACTGAATATAAAAGCTACCTGATTTCAAATCATACTTATTATAGATTATAGGTCCTGCATTAACTTCAGCTTATTTAGGTTTTATTGACAGATATATTGGACACAATCGACTTCTCAAGGAAAGCTTTTAGTTATTTTGTTGTTCTTGAAAACTGTATAATAATCTTATTTTATTATTATTATTATTTGAACGACAAAACGAATACTACTCATACACGCACCAAATTACATTATTGTTTGGGATTTGAGATTGAAACCAAGACCTTCCCTCTAAAAGACAAAACCTTTACCAAGTGGGCTAACCTCACATTGACGAAAACTGTATAATAATCATGATCAGAGTAATAATATATATAGTATAGCCTTTGTGTTTAGTAGTATCTAGACAATTATACCGTAATATGAAGTGTATTTAATTAGTTACAACTTGCAACATCAAAAATTATTTTCTTTAAAATGTTTTATGCTATTATTATTTTGTTAATGTGGCTTTTTTTAGCTCATTATATAATCGATTTATCTTCCTACTCTAACAAAATGATAATTAAGTGGAACACGTGTCAATAACACATTTCTTTTTACAAATTTTTCCACTTTTCTCTCCTATAAAATAGTCTTTTTAATAAATTAAGAAAAAAAATCATTTTATTAATAATATTTCTAAGGAAACAAGATTTTTATAAAATGAGAAATTTTTTATAAAACATCAAACTTTTTTAAAATAATAATATTTTTAAAATTGATGTTTTCAAAAAGTAATTTTTTTATATACGAATAATAAATAAAATTGTAAGTTATAATAAGAAAGTTTTTAAAAGTTATATATTTTTGAAAATGTTTGTTTTGATGTCAAATGTTTAATTTTTTTTTTGAAAAAAGCAACAAAAGTTTAAAAACAAAAGATTAAAAAGTTAATATCATTGTTTTATTATTTATAGTTCTTACTTATACGTAATTTCAATCATATTTTATCTTAAAATATCGTTTATAATTAATAAAATTTTATTCTATTTAATATTCTATTTGTTCAAACCGTATAATACATGAGTTTACTAAATCTAGTTTCTAATACATTAAAAATGTTAACTTGAACGTTTAAAATTGTTTTAGCACCTCTATCAAAACTTACGAGGGATGCATTTGCATACTTGCGTCGTCTCTAAATTATGCCATATTGAGTTTCTATAGAATAAACTAAAAAATCTTTAAATTGGATTTCGGATTGAAATTGATTTAATAGGTTTTTTTTACATATTTTTTATATTTTACACTAAAATATGTCTATATATTATACTACTTGTAACTATATGTTTCATAAATATGTATGCATACCACAATTGTTTTTAGCACTCTTGGAAGAATAAATGGAAAACGGATCACGAAATCTTAATATTTTCTATATAATAAATGAGTTGATTGCTTCTAAACTGATTTGTATCCAACATGCTTGAGTACTCTTTTTTTTTTCTTGAAAAAAATATATTAAAAAGACTGATCAGTTTGTTTAGGTTAATTGTTTTTGAAGTATATTAGAACTTTTCCTAGGTTCCTAAATAGCTTCTTTCAAAATTTTCAGCTTCCTTGTTAAATATCTTGGTAGAAGATATTATTTTTTGAAGACGTGATTTCCCTTTAGTTTTTAAGTAAGTATTTGTCTATAAGTTGCATTTATAATGCCAAAATATCACAAAAGGTGTTAAACAAACGATCTAAACATGTAACCAAACAACCTCGCAAATAACAAACTAAACATCACAAGTTACAAACCGAGATGTGCAAGTATCATTTGATATCACAAATAGCAATATTGAATCTTCTAATTGAAGATCCTTTTGATTGCATGATAACATAAATCTAGAAATTGTACATGTGGCTTAAAAAGAAATAGTTACTCGTGAATTTATGTAGACAAGTTTTGAAATAGAAAATATTAAACATAACGTCATGTCTTGTGCTATCTAAAGTAAGAAACAATGTTAACTACAACCCATTATACCAAAGTAAACAAACATATAGAATTCATTTAAATGACAATAAACGTTAGATCGTTTTCTTCACATTCTGCACGTTTATGGATTGATGTTTGATATGCATGACATACAACGATATTGTAATTGACATTTAGACCCCATACACATGCAGAGTTTAATTGTTTGTACATTGGTTTGAAGAAAAGATTGAGAAGTGGTCACAAAACATTCAATAAACAACGCCAAGAGAGTTATGAATGCTTAGCTAAATATAGTTGGTACATGATAAATTCAAATTATGAGTTTCCCTTTGTATCAATTTGGTCCCCATCTTCAATAATTTACAAATATTATATGGTTTTTATCTCAACTCTTGATTTCTTGAAACCAGTTTTAGGGTTACAAATGAGTT